>VZRQ01009107.1:0-10696 GCA_013397975.1 Machaerirhynchus nigripectus | reverse complement strand
GGGGACCCGCAGCCGCCCGCCCCGCGGGTACCGTCCCTTCCCCACTCCCGGCGCCGCTCCCCTGGGCCCGGCATCCCCCGGCGCCCCGGGAGGCATCAGGTTGACAAGCTCCCTTGGCCGGTCTCGGCGCGCGGGGACGTGACATCCCTTTATGACAGTGTCACCGCTCGGGGCTCATCCTCCGGCTCCGGGCCAGGCTGGCGGCAGTCCGGCGGGTGTCGGTCCGGGGGGTGGCTGTCCTGCCAGGATGGGCAAATGCTGCTCCACGTGTTTTCCCCCTTCTCTGTGCGAGGACGAGACGGTACTTTTGCCTCTTTTTTTTATCCTTTAGGGAAAGGGAAGGAAGGTAGCCGTGATAGAGCTTGTGCTGCTGCTTCTCGCTGGGGTCGGTGGCGGATGCGCTTCCCGGGTGGCAGAGAGGGGAGCGATGCTCGGCTTGTTTGCAGTGTGCTGATCTCCCCTTCACCAGGGACAGGTCTAAGTGTTGCTTTCTCATAGCACTGCAGTGCCTTACATAAGTTTATCCTGCAGTCTAAATGTGAGGGTTGGATGCTCATGAAACAGGAAGGGATCGCTGACATCTTCTGTAGCAACAGTCGGTTTGATATTTTGCTCTGCTTTTCATACATTTTTAATAGCCATGTGGAGTACAAGTTATAAAGGAAACTTGCAGAGTTTTAAAGTTTGAAGAGAAATTATCCAGCCTCTAGCTGTCCTAAAATATTACATCTCCAACAGAGGATTGATCCTTCAATCTCGGAGAAGTGAAACAAGACAAAACTACCTGTTTTCTTACATTTGTGTGAATCTAAGTCAAACACATTCCTAGGCACCAAAATGTGTCATGTAAGAAATGTCAGTGCAGAAGTAAGTACATAGCTACAGGCAGCAGGAAAATGGCATGTGCAGGAGAAGTTGTGGGACATTTTGAATACATAGCTTTTCCCATTATGCTTCTGGAAATTTGCCTGGATTTTATGTACAGAAGAGTGAGAGAATGAGTATGTGCATTTAATTTCCTTAATAGAAAATATCTTGGCAGAAACATGTTTGTGCAGCGTATGCTTTTAGAGTTCGGCTTTGTGATGTATTCATATAATTCTGTTAAATGAGAAACTGATAGCATCTACCATTTACTTAATAATAAGTTCAAATACAGCTTTAGATATGCTGCTAACCAGGTTAAGAAAAAATGTGTGGGTTAATATAAAACTTGTCAAAGTGCAGTCACTGTGGAATATCTAAGTGCTTGTCAACTTTAATCTCAAGGGTGTTATGAGGAAGGATTACCTGACAACCAGCATGATTGAACAGCAGTGTTAAAACACCTCTTTTTGAAAGAAGACTGTAGGTAATTTTGAATACCAGCTGCAGTGGGATTCAGTTATTGCTTCTACAAGTATCACCTGGAATATTTATTTGTACAAGAGAATTCCCAATGTGTATGATTCCAATTTCAATATAACACCTTGCCACAGGGAAGTCTGAATACAGCACAACAGTGACTAAGCACCATTTGCAGGTCAGGGATTTTTTTTTTTTTTTAAACAGAAAAGCTGTTCTATAGGAACAGTTTTAATAAAAAGTGCCATAGAGCATCTGTGTGCAGAAAGTTTTTAGGAGACACTGTAGAGAACTGAGAAGTGTTTGTGTAGTGGAGACACTGTACATACATTTGGATCTTAGAATATAAGCAAACATGTAAGTTGGCAGGGTGGAGCATCATGTCAGTTTGGAAAGGTAACCCCAGGCTCCTGTGTTTACTCCCTAGCTACTGCTGACTTCCTCTGTGGGTCTGAGCAATTTTCTGATTCTCCTTGCCTGATCTGACCCATTTCCATTTCTATGATGGATTTACTATTACTTACCTATTGTTAAAAAGTACCTGGAGGTTTAATTAATTAGTATTTCTATTCATTAGTATCTCTCAGGTAGATTGTAGTTCTCAGAGGAGAGAGACTCTAAGACAAACCTCAAATCTGCCTCCCCATCCCTTGAGTTATTCCTGGTCCAAGGTAAAATCTTGACTTGTTTCCCTGATGATGTCTCCTTGAGGATGTTTACCTGTCATCTGAAGCTCCATGCAACTACAGCAGAGCCTTTCATAGAAGCACAGAATCACAGAATAGTTCAGGTTGGAAGGGACCTTTAAAGATCATCAAGTCTGAGACCACTGCAGTGAGCAGGGACATCTTCAATGAGATCCGGTTGCTCAGTGCCCCATTCAGCCTCTGCCCAAAAGTCGTCATCACTACTTCCATTCTTAATGTATTTGGACAACACCAGCATCTTGCCCATCCTCAGGTCCATATTATGGCATCTCCTACCACGTTATTTTTCTAGGTCCTCACATGCAGTTATATCTAAATTCTGCTGATTTTTTTTCTGAATAACACTGTTAGGTTTCGGCCACTGTTATTTAATTGTATGAATTCCTGTTTTCTTCCTACACCTCTGCCTACCTGCTTGAGTACCTGCCTTGTTTTCTGGAGCTACTGCACCAATGTAAGTCATGCCTCCGTCCATCCCCAGGGTGTTTTGAGTTGAATAGAGAACTTACATGTGCCATTTTCAGTGTCAGTTTCACTTGCTGAAATGCAGTCCAACAACAAGCCTTTCACAGGAGAAATATTGGGAGGCCTGTAAGCTATAAAGCTGATGATAGGAAAAAGAGTTGCCACTGTGTCTTCTGTTCAACAGAGCAGTAGGGCAAATGTATCATTCTACCTGTTTTATTCTACTTTTCTTTCTCTCTGAGGAGATGGGACATATTCCAGACACAAGATTTAATTGTTATGTTGCAGAGTTCAGGAATGAGGAAGAAGTTTTTCTTCATCTCCATCATGACTGTAATCTTATTTTATGAAAATTACTTCACTATCAGAGTAATTTCTTGGGATGCAGCCAACAGAGGACCTCTGTCATCATTTTTCTAAAAAGTAATGCAGTCCATCATTCATTAAAAGTACATGAAAAGTAAATGCGACATTTTAATTTGTACAAAACCTACTGGTTTGGTTTCACATTTTTGGGCATAAGAAATGAATTCTAGATCACATCAAAGCAATTTTTGTTCTTCCTTGCCATTTAATTGCTGCACTGGAAACAGTGGATATTTGCACAATCTCCTTACAGGGTCTTTCATCTTTTCACCTACTGAAAACAGGTGTGTACAGTCGCTGAACCTTGTTTAACCTAAGTTGGATTTGGCCCTTAGATGCTCATCCTCAGTGGCTCACCTCCAAGTGGTGGCCTAGTAGAGACTCCCTACAAAGCTCCTTTGATATGCTGGGCCTTAGTGAACACAAAACTCTTGGGAGGGCAGAGGCTTACCCTGTCTTCTCTCTCAAATACTTTGTTGAGATAAATATTAATGAAGACTGATCAACCCAATGGGACATCCTCTTGACTTGGTTTCTTATCCACTTGTTTTGGGGATGTTTTGCTTGAGTGAGTGTGAATTTTTGAATTGCTTTGATGTTTTGACAGTGGATTTATAGGAATGTCAGCACTGAACGTGATAGCTTTACAGTGCAAAGTCAGATACAGATCTGCTCTGATGCCTTTTCCTGGTCTTAAAATCAAGAGGCGAACACGGTTAGAAGGGGAAAAGGGTATTACCTTGGTATTTATTGTAAGGATCCTGAGGTGCACCACGACCAGGTCGAATACACCTCCATGCACCCCCGCAATGGCCACCGCAATCCCCCTCCTCTATATCTGGTCTTACATTCTAGGTCTTACTAATTAGCATATCTATCAAAATTCCCCAATGAGAGGCTCGAATGAGCCCCCCTCCCCAAGGAACCTTCCCCTGGATGGTTCTATCTTAGTTTACAAAATGTATTCTGGAGAGGACCTTGGGGTCTGGGGACACTGGCACCCTAACTACAAAGCCTCTAAAATGTTTAGTCTCTTAGCTTAACACACAAGTCCAAGAATGTAGGCAAAAGCACCAAGAACACAGAAGTTGCAAACAGGTATAACAGGAGTATAAAAGAAAAGACAAAAATCATCATGGCATCATCTCTACTGTAGTGTTTGGTGTCTTTAGCTCTGGCATTCCCAGTTCCCTGGCTACACTGACAGTGAGGTACTGGTTATCTGCGGAGCCACGCTGATGATAACAAGCAGGGGCTTTTTTGTTTTGCATTGCTGTCATGTTTACAGTGTCACACGTGCAGTCCAAACCTATCATGTCACACTGACAAAGCAGGTTGCAGTTACAGAAGATGCCGGGGATTTGTGAGTTCACTGCACATCCAGGAAACCCTGAGGCTGATTTGATGATCAGCCAAAACTGCACCTCGCTTCTGTTGCACAAGAGGAAGATAAGGACTCATGCAATTGCTCTCTAGAAGAACCCTCTGAGAGAGAGGGATTACTTGAGGCCTTGGCGCCTTGCACACCTGACTTGCCAGGAAACGTAAATATGAGGTCCCAAAGAACAGATGGAAAGCTCTAACCAAAATAAAATACAATGCAAGAAGTATTGGCAGGGCAGTCAAATGACAGCGAAGGCACCTGAGCTGTGCTGATCTGGCTGCTCGAGGTAGTCCCAGGGGCTGCTCTGCTCTGCAAACCACGGCCCCAGCGTGGTGGGAGGCAGACGTGAGCCCCACTGCCCTGGTGGGTTGGTGCCCATGCTGGAGCTGGAGTTACGGGATAGCATTTTTAAGCTGGCACCATGGCAATTCTCCACATTTCTGGAGAGGATCCTACCACCTAGTGTCCTCAAGGGTAGGAAAAACCTTATCTAAGAGAAAAAATCATGTAAAATATGGAGCCCGTAATATTTCTTATGGGGGATCAAAATTTTAAACACTAAAATTATTCCCCTAAAAAGAAGGTTTTTTACTTGCTTTTAATTTTCCTCATGTAAAGAGAATAGTAACAATCCCTCTGAGTTCTGCTTATCTGTAGGTGCTGGTAATGATTTGTGCAGAGCTCCCTTTTGTTTGTGGCTTTTGTTTCACATAATGGGAGCTTGAGTATGGTAATGGTAATTTGAGTGGGTGCTTCCCATCGGCAAGTCCTGCATTCAGGACATCCCTGTGCACACGCCTTCAAGGGCACCAGGCCTGGCAGTCTGTCAAGAGAACTTCTTAAAATTACTCTAGTGAGTTAAGCAGACGGTATGGGCAGATGCAGTGGTGTTCTCCAAAAGGGGAAACCTTGTCACTGTAAGGCTGCTGATTTGGGAATCTGTGTGAAGGGATCTGGGTTTTCAACATATCAGGCTGTATTTGTCTGGACCTTTTTTTTTTTTTTTTCCCCATAACTTTTTGACTGATTAGGAAAAAGAAGTCCACAAGAAGCCACATAATTTTATTCTGAGCCTAATGCAGTTGGTCAGGACTGGACACTCTGCAGTCCTGGCACACAGCCCTCTGTGCATTACTCAGCAGAGTATGGAGCAGACTGGAGGAGTCAGGCCTTGCATTCCTGGCTTCGTCCCATAACTGAATAAGAAAGATGCCCACATCATCTGGGACTCCTCAAGCTTTAAAGGCTCTCAATTCAGTTCAGTTTATCACTCCATTTGCAGCAAACTTTCTGGAAAGTGTGTCCTTTGGATCTGGTGGAAATCATCCCAAAAGGGCAATATGTAAAGGACTAATTCAAATTCCAGATTCTATTACCAGAAGGTATTACCAGAAATAAAGTCGTGTTTCTTCTCTTAACAGAGTTAAAAGTTAGGTGCAGGAAAAATATACAGAAACATTAAGTTCTGAAATGGGTTTTTTTCCACTTTCATTTTTGTAATATAGAATTGACTTGCTATCCTGTCTGCTATGTATCCTGCAACCAAACTAATCCTGTCTGTGCCCTACATTTTTATTAGCCTTACTTGCTTATTATGGAAAGATTTGGTTTCTAGGACTCCTTTTAATTCAATTTACTACTGTAGTGCTTTTTCTCTTGAATATGATTTTTCTATAGTGTCCTTTAAGGATTCTTGACCTTTTCTAACCCAGGACATATTTATAGTAACCTGATCTACTTTTATTAATCATTAGTGATCTTCCCAGCAAGATACATTCGTCTTCTTTCTAATGTGATTCATGGTACATCCCAATTTAAAGTGCCCGTATGATTGAACCGCTATGCTGGCATTTATTGTACTAAATCAAACTCCAGTGGATGGAGATAAGAATTTTGTTTGTCAGTTTGCACAGCACTCACCAGATACCTGCTGTCAAAGTCCTGCATTTTAGTAACAACACTTTAGCATTGCTCATGTAAATATGTTTTAATTTTCCTTTAGCCAGCTCATCTGTTTTACTCCTTAAATATTCAGATTTCTTTTGAGATTAATCAAGGAAAGGAGCCCTAATAAATAAAATCACAGAAATAAATGTGGAGATAAGCATGAACATAAGGTTATTAGTGGTGTCTCTATGGGAATGCTCATCATGCCTAGAATGGTGTGAGTACAGCAACCTGCTCTGTAGGTTTGACTTTGTGAGCATATTAATGTAATTGGAGATGGTTAAATGCAGGCTTAAATAGATGAAAGAATTTTAACAGAATTGATAAATCCATCTTGTACATGCAGTCCAGCCATAAATTGTACACAGACTGACCACAAAAATACAAAAAAATACAAATGTCTTTTTAGACACACTGGAGTAAATAGAGTATTCTGTGCTGTCATGTGCATGTGAGTGTGTGTACATGTACTCATAGACATACAAGGTATTTGTAGCCAGTGAGTTGTGGCTTCTAAGCTTGATTTAAAAACTGAATGTGTTCATTATAATCCCACTGCCCTTCCCTAAAAAAAAAAAAAAAAAAAAAAAANACCGCCCTTCCCTAAAAAAAAAAAAAAAAAGTAGTATGGAATCAATCTAATCTGCTTTACTAAATGAACATGTGAAAGTGCTTATCTGGGATAAACCTGGGTACTATACATATTTCTCTTTCTTTTTCCTTAAACAGAATGAAAATGCCCTTGTGAAAATAAAGGAGTTAGGCGTCGAGCTTGCAAAGATCAGGGAGGAAGTTGGTAAGTAGTACAAGAAAAGTAACAACAAAGTGATTTTCTCACTTTACATGAAAGCAGTTATTATGATTCCCTGTGATCTGAGCCTGGGGAGCCTGCATACATGTGATGAAGTGTCTCCTGAGGCCAAGTGGAAAAGGGCTTGGGGACTTTGCAGGGAACCTTGATTTCACCTCTTTGCTGTGCAGATGGGTTCATCACCACACATGCTGGAGCCAGTTGTGCATCATCTTTACTAGACAAATTGTTCTTTATAAATCCATGGCTTCTGTCCTCAAACACCAGCACTGCTGAGGAGAAAGCACAGTGTGATGAGAAGTGGGAACCTGGGACCATTGCAGTGCTCAGTCTCTGGGAATGCATCACTTACTTATGAACATTGGTGTGTTTCGCAGTTCAGCTACAAACCAAAGGACACCAACCTCAGAATTTGCTTATTAATATCTCTAAGGTCTCCTCCTGTTGAAAGACAGAAAGAGCAACGCATCCCATTTGGTCTGTGTATTCCCTGCATATCTGCACACCCCTCTTTCCCTTTTTGGTTTCTGATCTAGACAGGAGAGAGAATGTAAAGATATTCCCACTCCTGAGAGAGAAGATGGGCTTTTGCTCTGGCTTCAGTCAACAGGCTGAGTTCTTCTGGGCTTAAATCTCCCCAGAATGCGTGTGATGTTGGGTTCATCTACCCCAGGGCAAATGGAGAGGAGGACCACTGGGTGAGGGGACACCCTGAGTACCAAAAGGTGTTGGAACCACTGATGACTAGAGCTGTGAATAGGGGGGACCTCTCAGCTTTCCCTGCATGCGGGAGCCCAATTGCTGGGTCACCCATTAAGCACAGATTGTGCTATGTGGCTGGAGGGTGACATGGCCAGCAAAGGGAGGCTCAGGCCAAATCCCTGTGGGATGGGCAGAACTGCAGATCCTCCCTGTGCTTTGCCTTCACCTTGCCCATGACAACCCACTTCAGAAAAGCTGAGCACAGCCCTTTTCAGATGCTTACCAGCTTGTGCTCCCAGCTTTGCCCCTCTGAAATTCTTTGGCTGATTGTCATTTCATGGAGAGCTTTATTGTCCCCATGGCCAATGTATACTGCAGCAACAGCAAAACAGGTTACCAGTTATTGCCTCATGCCTGCCTTCCTCTGTCCTCTGCATCTCTATAGCTCTTACAGAGGAGTTGTTGCTGCTGGTGCTTTCTTCAGGCAGGGCACATCTGAAGCTCTTGGTTCAATAGCCACTTCTCATTTGAAAGCCCTACCTCAATCTAGCAGGTTGGGTTTGCTCATTTTCGTGAGTGCTTTTTAAAGTGGCAGTGACGTGAGAAGGAAAGAGAGGTTCAGTGCTGGAGAGAAAGAGCTCTGCTTCCATTTACACCATGTTTGTACAGCTGAAGTGAATACAAATTCCCTGTTGGTTTTGCTGGAGAAGAGAACTTTGCCAAGGATGTTACTGCATGTCTGTTTGGGGGTCACAGAGCAGCGTGTTCAGTAACAGGAGATCGCTGCACTGCCTGCCCTTGCCATTGACCTTGCACATGCAGCAACAGACACCTCCTCTGCACAAAGCTGAGTCCTAAAGGCACATGTGGGGACAGTTTTGGTAAGAACCACAGACACCCCAGAAAAGCAGCCTGAGCTGTACTGCTTCAGAACAGAGGTAAGCTGTAGAGGTGTACAGGCTTTCTTCCTCAGAAAGGGAAAAGATGGTGTGAGAGAGTCCTTTCTACTGTGGTCCTGTGGGCATGTGTAATGGAGAGGAGTCATTACAGGCCCCCTCTTCCTCCCATCACTCTGAGAGACACGGAGACACTGAGCAGAGGCTGTTTAGGAGTGACACAGGTGGCTGGTCGCCTGCTTGGTGGAGGTAATCCTCTCTGTGCAACCCTGAGATGCAACATGGCCAGGTAGAAGCACTCCCAGTAGGGATGAACAAAAAGATGAACATGTGCAGGTACTGCACTTCAGCAGAATGTGAAATAATTCATCAGGAATAAAAATCCCAGTATATATGCCTCCATATGGAAGGTAAATGTCTATGTTTTTTAGAGTAAGTAAAAAATTGCTGGGCAGTCTGTTTTCCTTTGGTATAAAATTATAAAACTTAATTTTGTGGAGCAACCAGTGTTTTAAAACTGTGGACAAGGCGAAATGGTAAATGCCATGAACATGAGAGCATGTCTCATCAGTGCAGTTCTTTGCAGTCTCTAAAGCAGTTCAAGCTGAGGTTGTTACTGGAGACATGCAGCCCACCTGTGCTATAGGAGGATTATTTTGGTCTCACTATCAGATGAATCTGTGTATTCTACAATAATGTACAAGATTTATGCAGATAAAAAATGAAACAGTCCTTTATTTGACAACAGCAATCTTGGGTGATTCTATGAAGAAATTCAGGGAAAATCAGAGCGTGTTATTTAGACTACAACCAAGCTGTAGTTCTGACTTGCCTCCATCGCTTTAATAAGTAGTTTCTCATTAATTAAAAAAAAAAACAGTCCAGTTAAACACCGTGGGTGTTGGTCAGAAATTCCTGATTTCTCATATGTAAATTCACCATGTCACTCTCATTGATGCAAACGCCTGAATGGATCAGTAAAACAAGGCTGGACTAGCCAGGGTTGATACAGGCAGAGAGTCCAAAATTTAGTTTTTTAGGCAATAGCTGTAATTCAGAGTTACAACTTGAGTGCTGAATGCGCTTGGTTTTCACAGCATGCAGTCTTTAACTTCAACAGAAATGACAGGATTCTTCTATGCAACGCAATGAAACTGCAACAGAGAACCCACTGTTCAGAGAAGTGAGAATATATGTTTAAGGAAAATTCTTGTGGTAAGTAAAACCATTGCTGAAGCAATAGCAGTGATGGACCATGTGTAAAAATTGCTTAGGGAGACCTGTATCCTTCTGGAGCCAGGCAAAATATTGAGGTTCAGACAACACTGTCCACTTTTACCCCCAGCACTGGTTGGGAAGTATCACACCACACCTGAAACCAGCATGGGTGAAATAGGAAAGTGATTCTCCCTTCCCAGTCCTGGGGAGGAATCTTGGCCTCTCTAAATGCTGAGGGACTTGTTATTTTAAGCAATAAGATTTGCTCATGCATTTTGCTAGAAATAGCAAGACTAGGAAAACATGACAAGCAATCGTTCTACACTCAAGACGCCGATCTTTATAAATTATAAATATAAGTACTTTTCAGCTGCAACACCGAGTCTCTTGAAATAAAGAGGTTTTGAGTACCAGCTGTTTCCCTTCAAACCAATGGAAATTAAATGTCAAAATTACGTGCTCCTTTGCTGTCAGACCAGTGACATGAAGTGAGTGGAGAAGAGGTATGGAGATGCATAAAAAACCTAGATGAAGGAAAGGCAATCAGATGTCAAATTTAAAATTTGTATTGCCTGGGTTCATGAGAGTTTGGAAGCCAAAGCCTGGGTGCTGTCTCCTCCTGGATATGCCACCCAGTCAGAGGGCACTTAACCTGAGTGTGCTGGCTGTGATTTGTCTGTGATTTTGGGGCCAAGGGTCAGGAAGAAGAGCCCACTTGTTGTGTCAGAAGGTAACAGCCCCTCTGTGGGGCCACAAGACACCGGCCCCCAGTTCCCACAGGAGCTGGCCTCCTGAATGCCGAGTGCCAGGGCTGGGGAGGCTGCGCTGTGGCTCTGACTGTGTGGGGTGGGGTGGG
>VZRQ01009106.1:2488834-2521004 GCA_013397975.1 Machaerirhynchus nigripectus | reverse complement strand
CCCCGAGGGCTTTCCCCCCCTTATTTTTCCTTTTTTTTTCTATCCTTTTCCGCACTATATCCTTAAACCGGGGGAAGGGTAACTACAGCACGGAGGGGAGGGAGCGAGGAGAGGAGCTCAGGAATGCGCTCTGGGGGAAGGCAGGGAGGAGGGGAAAGGCTGGCTGGCGGCTGGCGCTCACCTCCCTCCATCCCTCCCTCCCGCGGCGGCGGGGGACACAGGGGTCCTGCCGGCGCCCTCGGAGCGCTCCGCCGCCCGGCCCCAGGGCCCCCGCCGGGGGGGCGGGGGGTGTTTGGTTTCGAGATTTGGCTGTTCTGGAAGCTGCTTGGACTTGAATGACTAAGGCGGAGGGGGGCTGAGCTCTTTCTTCAGCTCCAGATCTACCCCACCCCGAACTGGCCACAAACTAAATAGGATTTTCCTGTATCGCAAGGGAAGCGAGCGAATTCTTCTCTCAGCTATCCTTACTTTTTAAAGAAACTTAGCTTGAAAGACTCCTACGTGTGACTTTAGTGAAGGGGGAGAAACAAAAAGGATTACGAAATTGCCTGGTCTGCTCCTGCCAAACGTCCACCCCGGCCCCGCACCCGCTCCTGGCGCGGGGCGAGGCGCCCCCCCAACCCCAAATTCTTCCCTCAGTAAGTTTGTTTGAGGTTAAGCTTTCACAAATAAATAGTCACGTTTTTGAAATTCAGAAGAAAAGTATGAGCTGGGAACCCTCTGTGTCCCATACGTTTTCCCACTACAGTAACAGACCCACTGTGTATTAAAAACTAGGTGAAACGCTTGTTCTTAGTATTTTAAATTCCCCTTACAGTCGGGTTCACAGGTTTGTTTTTCTTGTCAAAGGCATTTCCTTTCCTACCACTTTAAACCTAGGCTTTCTGGAGAGTTAGACCTGTTTGTTTAATCGTATTTGATAGCTCTGTAGAATATGATATGACCATAGATTATTTATACAGTTTCAACTTGTTGGGATTGTTAGTATGAAGTACTAATTTTCGAGATTTTGAGTTTGGGTTCTTATTTGCGGATGTATTCCTCCTCACTAAAAGAAGTTTGGGAAGTTGTTGACCTCGGAAGATGAAAGAACTGGTTATATTTGGTAGAGCAACTCCCCGCCCTCTGCCAAGACTGTAAAAATGAGATAGCGACTGTAGTACGACACAAAAATAGCGTGTCGAGAAAATGCTACCTTCTGAAATAAATGATAGAGGAGTTTTAAAAAACCCGAACAAAGGGTGAAGAATACTGAAATATGGATTGTGGGAAGCATTATAGTGGGACCGTTTATTTTTATTTTCAAGACACTTGGAGGAGTTTGAATTTATATTGGAGTAATGTGGACGTGAAAAGCAAAACTATTTAAAACTTATGTTCTTGGTCACCACAGTGAACAACCTTTTCAGAATAGGTAGATTTACAATAAACATCAAGAAGAAACTTGACCGAGAAGACACCTTTATAGCACAAATGAGCCTTCCAGAGGCTTGATAATGGATTTTTAAATTCCTGAATGTCTTCAACTTAATGTATTTGGCCAGAGGAGGCCTGAAGATGTTTTTTTATTTTCAGAGGACAAAAGGAAGAAAAACATTTCCCGATTCGAAAAGGACACAAAAAAGAATGCCTGAAATACTTGCATCTTGTCATATGTTTTGAAATACTGAAAACTCTGGAAGTTTGTTTGCTAAGTATTGGAGTTCCAGAACGAGGGCTCTCGAGACGCTTGCTGAAAAAGTTTAAGGACTGTGTTGGAACTATTCTTCACACTCTTCTTCAAAAGAAAGGCAAATAAAATACTAACTGTGTTCCTAAATGATCTCTGGAAGAAGCCTACTATCCCTTTAAGCTTTTCTGCTTTTCCTGTTTACGTTGGCAATTGGGTGGAAGTATTGTGGAGGCAGAAAACTTTTTGGAATGTTGAAAAAAATGTTTCATGCAAATCTAGTAAATTGCTTCAAGACTTCCAAATTTGAACACTAAGGGGCGCCAGTTATTTTTTTTTCTGAGGCGTGAGTCCGCGAGCACCGCTATTGACTTGGGTAGTAAAATTATCAAATCTGGTAGAAGACGCCAAAGAATGACAAAATACTTGTGGATTTGTGCAGGTATCTGTATTTGCATGGACCTCCATGTATTGTGTGTTTCCAGGCAGTATTACATAGGTGGAATAGGCAGTAGCAGTGAACAGCTGAGAAGTTGGAACAACTGTTTTGCTGTAGAACACCTATCCTGGTTACCAGTGGGGGCTGTGTTAAATGTCTTGAGCTCTACACTCCACTGACATCCTCCAGCAGAAGGGTTTAGTAATAGCGAACTACAGGTTTGCTAGAAAAATCTGCAGGATTTAATGTGCTTACTTAAAAGTGTATTTTTTCATAGTTTCATCGGTTGTTTCCTGGAACCCTTGAGAATATCAAGTATTTCGGGCAAGTGTGTGTATATATAGGTATATATAATCTAAAAATAAAGTTGCAGGGTTCACATTCCCTGTTTGCCCCCTCCACCCTGTAATTTGATTTGCTTCTTCTGGTTTGTTGTTTTGTGCTTTAGGTAGGTGGGGTTTTTTTTTTAGTTACTATACAACCATTTTCCTGAAGGTTTTGTTTATGCTTGAGAAGAATAATATTATGATCAGCCATTGTCTTTTTATTTTGTGTGCTGATCAAAATGAAGAAATAAAGTCACAACCTTAAGAATTCAAACAAATTAAAGGTGGGATTACTTTCCCTACTGGAATGTTAGGGTGTTTTTTTTAATTACTATTTATTTATTGTTACGTGCCAGTATTTAAAAACAGAACTCAGATGGGCTTCTCCTGTGATTACTTTTTGTAACTGTGTGCAACAAGAGATAGAAAGGGACCTGTGGGTTTAGGTGAACAGTATATCTAATCTGGTTAGGTTACAGAATGTACATCTGCTTTTTGGGGTCCATTTCTATGCAGTGTCTATTATCCAGAACATGTTTTCCTTTCTGAACTCTATCCTACTTTTTGATCTTTGAAAATTTTAGTGCTTAACTTAGTAGACGGTCTCTGTCTTGCAACATTTTGCTTTTGAAGAATAGCTTAAATGTAAGAAGTGTATTGAGGAAACCTTTTTTTTTAATATAAAAACTACTTTCATAAAATGTGAAAGTCACAGTTTTGTTTGGGTTACAGTTATTTTTCTATATGTGCGCTTTTAACTTCTCATGTGTAAATAAGGCTTCTGTGGATTAACAAGGATGTTTAAAGAGCACATCATAATAACTAGGAAGCTGAATTGTTTTTATCAGACTAGTGCAAACCTGTGGGAAGAGAGGGCTTTTCCTGAATGTGGAATAGGCTGTATTTCCTGTAATTGTTTGCACCATCAAATGTGACCTGATTTTTTTTTTTTTTTTTCTGCTTAAGCTTCTGAGATACTAACTTTTTATGATCTTAACCTAGATTGTTTTTTTTCTGACAACTTGCATACTTTAATACTCCCCTTTGTGGACAGCGAACAGAGTTGTACCAATTTTCTTGCACTATTTTTAAAAACTAAATTGGACATTTCAAACTCCTCAGTAGCACACTGACAGACTGAAATTAATGAGGTACTTCAGTTGTGTTCTTTCAGCAGACTATGAACCAATGTGCCTGAACTATTAACTGAGATCTGAGTAGTCTAATTTTTAAATTCACATTTTGTTTTCTTGAACCTGTAAGCACTTAGACTCTTGCACCTGATCGGAATGTACACAGATCAGATCTGTGGTCTGAACTGTTTTCAAAAAGAGATTGAAGTAGACTTTATCAAGAATTCATTTTGCCTCAGTAACCTATATCTCAAAAACTTCGTCTTCCCTTCAAAACTGTGTTGAACGTGACTTAAAAGCGTGTCTACCTTTAAATGTAAATTAAACCATGCATCTACGTATTGGAGGTAAATCTAATTTTATGTCAAATCTTTTTGTGAAATCAATTTGTCTACCAGGTATAGTAAAGCTAGTGTAAAAACATATAAGTAGACAATATGAGGATCATTTTTTCTTGAATATTGCACTCTCTGTTTAGTTTGCTCACTGAGAAAAGTGCATGTGAACTTGGAGGGCCCAGTGCCCAAGAGTGCAGTTTTTGTGTCAGTCTGGTTGTATTAACCAAAACGTGTGCATGAAGTAGGGCTAAAGAACTGTGTTCTCGTGTTGTGAGTTCTCCTTGAGAAGTTATCTAGTTACTTCTGTACATGACCTTATTGTTGGTGATTATGTAAATGTAGCCTGTGCTTAGCTAGGGTTTTGCTGACTTGTCAGATTTGATGGAGGGGCACTGGCCACATTAGCATGTCAGTTTTTCAGTTGTATCAGATCTTTCAGTAAACCCCCATTATTTCATTAAAAATGTGCTTCTTAATGCAATATTCAGTAATGAATATTCTTTGGGATAAAGGTGTTATGAAAGGTGTTTGCCCAGAGACTCTCAGACTAGTTTTTAAACTTGGTGCATTAATGTTAAAATTGTCAAAAAAGCATGCCACAAGAGCATTGATCAAGTATTGTTTGTGTGCTGTTTATCATTAGTACTCCTTTGAATTTGGTTCTTTATAAAACTTTATGGTCTGAGGTGTTTTTCTGATTTACGAATGTGTTGTAATAACAAGGTTGTAATGCTTCTGGAACTTGTATTCAAAAACCTTGTAAGAGCTATTTGGAGGTGTGGGTGTTTGGTTATTTTTTGGCAAGAGGGAGGGAGCGAGTTTAATACCTTGGCACAGCCTCTTATAGCATCAAACCAAAAGCTCCACTGCACTTAAGAAGAAGTGTGGCGTTTTTTTTTTTGGCTTGTGGAAAAATATTTGAAACGGCAACAGTTCAGTTATTTTTAAAATACATTATTTTTGGAGCTGTATCTGCAGCATTTATAGGCTTGCAGTCACCTGGCATGTAACTAAAAAAAGGGTATTTTTTTTAACTGATACAAGTTTTAAATTAGTAAAACTAACTTAAAAACCTTAAGTTAGTTACTTTAAACTCATCCTTTGAAAGTGGTTTGTTCACTGTTGCTTACCAATAATTGATTGTTAAAGTATCTGTCTTCGGATGTCACTTTTTTATATATAAGAGTAACCAACAGTAGACTTAGTTCTGTACAGGAGCTGCTGACTTGTTAACTGGGAGAGGCCTGTTTGAATTTATTGTTTTTGTTTAGTGCTACTTGTTCATTAAGGTTGGAATTAAATTGCATTTTCCTCCTCTGAAACTGAATGCAGTAATTTCTAAAGTAACTGGTGTCATATAAAAATCTCTTGCTATGGTCAGAAACAACTGACCAAGTGCGGATTAGATTAGGGAGTGGCACGCGGCGCTTTCGTAATGCACAAGGGGAAGAACTGGAGGTGTGTTGGTTAATATAGTAAAAGGGGGAAAAAATCCCCTAAACCAAGCACAACCAACTGAGAAAAACTCTACAGATTTTAAGAGAACACTTAGAATGTCCTGATTATGAAAATGAAGTTTAAATGCATCAAAAGATGGCAAGAAGTTGCTGATGTTCGATGAGTGCTGTGAGTGTGAAGAGAAGGCTAGACATAAAGTGGATGGTCACTTTTGTGGGTTAGTAATGTTTTTGACTAGGTTATCTGTTTCAGTCATTCTTAGACTAAAACTTTTTTCCTCTGAGTACACTATACAATGTCAAGTCAGGAATGGGATGCTGACAATGATTTGGATTGTGTAGACTTTGTTAGAAAAGCAAGTACATTTGAAATATTTTTAATTACTGTCTGTAACCATAAAGTGTTCTCCGTTTTTGAGAATACACACCGATGCAGATATCCTAATAATTACATGTATTATTAGATGCTGATCTGGTATATTTCTGTGGCTGACAGGATATACCTGTGTTAACGTTAATTATCGGACTGTCCTGGCGGCTCAGGCTGACTGAAGTACAGCATGAGTCTGCCATGGAAACTGATGGTTTATATTTGACTGCTTATATGGAATGTTGGGGGGGTGGGAGAGGGGAGAGATGGGGGGAATGCCTTGCCAGGAAAGCTGTGAACTAATGAAATGCCCTCACTCACTGACCCTTGTCTTTATTGAAACATAACTCACAACTTCTCATTCGGGCCGTGTGAATTTTTCTGTATTGATTTTAGTCAGAATGCAGACTATGAAAATCTCCTGTTGATTTTGACACTTTACTGAAATTTAATAACCCAGTGCTAAAAAAACTAGTAGGAACAGTAAAACTGCCAGTGTTTTTCATCTCGCTATGCAGTTGGTTAGGTCAGTAGAAGTACCACACAAGCTGTATCTGTGGCTTGCTAGCAGGAGGATCTGTGCTTGTGAGGGACATCGAAACTACTGTTTGAATCCTGAAACAGATCATAGGCGTAGTATTTATAGTCTGAATGATATACCTTAGCTTTGCTAAGACAAAGACTGGGGTTGCTAAAAGTTAGGCAACATTACATTTTTACTTTCGACGTCAGAAAATATCCTGTATAACCCTGTGCAATGCAATTAAAGTAACGTCCAGGTTTGTGTTTCTTTTGGTTGTTTTTCTTGGAAACGTTTAATGGAAGTGAAGTTAGCTTTTTAATAGCAGAGCTTAGATTTTTTGAGACAATTTATGCACGAATGAACAAAAGAGCTGTGACAACACTAAAGAGAAATAATACCTGGCTTCATTAGCAGAGGTGCCCCTCCATTGTGTTATTCTTGCTTCCATTAGAAAGTGTCTTTTACAGGCTAGCTGTGTGTCTGAGAGCAAGACAGCACAAGTTAAAGCAGAGTTGTGTTACTTAAACCTCTATTGTCTGAGTTCAGCGTTCCAAGTTGCAGCTTTTGTGATCTCTGCAGTTACTTTAGCAGGTGTTAGTGGTTGGAATGAGTGTGGTAATGCTAACAGGGTTTTTTATTTGTTTTATTCTCATGGTTTGAAATGGTGAATAGAAATTAAAAATACATTTTCAGTTACTTTTCATTTGAGAATTGATTTTTTTTTTTTATTCTTAGTGTCAAATAGTAAATTTTGTTTTTCAGTTCAGTGCAAAAAATCGTTCTCTTGAAGGGAAATGGCAGTAGGTAGCTATTGATGTGTTTTAATGTTTTTGGTGGTGCATAGTTGAGTAGCACCTTGAAAGTCAATTTTTATAATTGCTTTTAAAAGTGTTTTTGACTGTTTTGCAGCTGCACCTGAATACTTTTACTTCACTCCATTTTGTAATTTGAGGGATTTTCTGTGTTTCCAGCACAGGCGGTACCACAGCAAGGTTTTGATACTTTGTACTATAATTGCAGTGCTGCAGGAAGTGCCCATGGGGGAAGGTCCTCAGGATACCCTTTTTTAGAAGGGATAAACCATGAAGCAATTTGCGTGATAACTCACTGAAATCTGAGGGTATTAATAGTTGGAACAGTTAACACTTCAGTGGTGTGTAACCTTATAAATGTTGACGTTTCTTTAAGACTTGATATGAAAAGTAAAAACATCCCAACATGATAAACAATTAAAATATTGTTACTTTGCTGGGAAGTTACTTCTACGTAATCTAGGGAGTAATGCATCCCAATGGCTGCTGATGTCAGAGCAGAGGCAGGGGAAGATAATACAGTGTTTTATACCCTTATCTGGTGGATCAGTTTCTGGCTTAAAAGGTCAGCTAATATTCTGTACTGGTCATGGGTTTTTTGAGTTTGTTTTTGTGTGGTGCTGGCTTTCTTTTCAGATGGATCAGAGCTGTGATCTCACTCCCCGTATGTGATCTCAGAGTAGTTGTGTTGGCACGGTGGCTGAGGTGGCTCGATACTGAAGATGTAGAGCAGCGCCTTGGGGAGGGAAGTGCATTTGCTTAATCATTTACTTAAAAGTCTGAAGCTCCTAATTGATGTCAACTGATTGTGCATCTGGTCCATTCAGAATTTTAAGGGTGTGCTTATTTGCAGACTAGCTGACACTAGATGGAAGTCAGACTTTGCTCAATTCTTTAAACCCTTTAGCTGTTGAAATAATGAACCTTTTTGGTCTTTTTTTCTAATTCCGATTAAAAACTGATTTAGAAATCTCTGTAACCATTAGTTGGTCAAAATGTCCTTTCCTAGCTACAGTATATTTTTTTCATTAAGGTGTAGGAGATGGGAGGTGCCTGAAATTTTAAAAACTAAGCAACAGATCTGCTAGCAGAAGTATTAATACAAACCTAGTATTCTGGTTCATATGTTTAAATGGCAGCAAAACTAAAACATTCAGCTCATGTTGCATAATGCTTCCATTTATTTATCAGACTTCAAAGCAGTAGCAAATCAGTTAACATTCTTCTCTATGCAGCCTAATCTAAAAACCTGCAAATAATTATATTAAAAGTTGATGCATAATTTTCAATTTTTACATGCAGAGCAAGCCAAATCCACTTCTCCTTGCTGTGGATATCTTAGGTTTCTTTGCGGGAACAGGGAGGAGGAGGAGAACACAAGGAAAAAATGCTCTGACCCGATGCTGTTTGCTTTTGAACAGTGTTGTTGAACGTACTGCTTTTAGTTAGTTTCAGTTTGTCTCAATTTGAAGGAGCATGAGCTGCACCCCTCCAGCATAAAGCAACATGGATAATTTCTCAGAAAGCTGTCACAGTCATCAACCCCCGCCCAAACTTACAAAATGACTTTGCCTAAATACTACATGTACAATCTGTTGTCAGGCGTGTTCTCGTAACAGTTGGTTTGTGTGCTAAAGTTGAAGGTTAAAATGCTGTAATAGGCCCAGCTGTCTTGTTTAAAGTGTGATGTTTTTGCTGTGAAGATTGACTGTGCAGTGAGAAAGTGTTGTGTGTTAGACATTGGTAGAAGCAAGTTGTTGATAGTTCTTTAATTGCTTAAGTATCTTATCATCTATAAAGATAAGTATAGTCAGAGAGGCTCATATACAGTCAGTTTACGAGGGAATTACAGCTGCTTTAAATCACTGGAGGCTTTTATGGAAATCTGATACTGCCTCTGAATCAACCTGAAGCAAGACTTGTTGTGCACATTCTTTTGTTCCCACTTTTCATGTAGTTATGTCAACGTTGTGCTCAAATAGGCTTGAACAAAATCTGAGCATAGGTGATGTGGTAGGGATCAAAAATGAATTCTAACCAAGATTATATCAGGAAGATTGATTATGTGTGTATTTAAACATCTTTATGGGGAGAATGATACTTTAGTATCTCAGGTGTAAAATCAGTGACTGTAATTGTGTTTAGAATTAGGGGAATTATATTTGGCTGTTTTAATATCATGTTTAGAGAGGTTTGAGTCATATTTTGGAATTTCTTGCAGTGGTTCAATGTTCATTCTCTGGATAATTTTTTTTTTGTGACAAGACTAGCATAATTATTTATGGGGAAAAAAACCCGGAAAAACATTATCTAAAGATAAATCCATCTTCGAAGAGAAAAAAAGAACGACTGGCTTTCTTAAGAAAAGCTTATTGAGGTTACAAACTTCAAAACCTTTTTTAGAGATCTGTGGCATTTAAGATACATACTGACATTTTGAGGGGGGGGGAACATCTCTGTAGCATCTTAATTGTAGGGTTAATTGAGGTTAAATTCTGTATGGATCAAAGTATTTCCAACTTCTAATAATTTGGGTGTAGCTTCCAGGGAAGCAAGGGACTGTGTGGAAGCTTTGTCTATAGGTGATGGGGTACGTAAACTTAGTGCCTATTGATTTAGTAACTGTATTTTATTCATAACTATTCATGAGGAATCGTGTTGGTTCCAAATGGGAGGTTTAATGCACACTGGGGGCACTTGGTAGTGCTGAGTTTTAATACTGTTAAGTGTCTTCAGCAAGGTATCCTTGCGTCAGCCTCGGATTAACATAGGATGAATAACAGAGCAATTCATCAGCTAGGCAGCTCTGAGGAGTGTCAGCAAGAAAGCTGATGATGATGAATTGGAGAGAAATGGATGCTGCAGTAGATGGCTGCTCCAGCCAGCGCTGGGGTGTTGAGGGATGGCAGTTGGTATTTAGGTGTACGCTGAGTAATTAAGTGAGGAGGGACCGCACGCTTTCGCTCGGCTGCATGGAAAAGAAACGCGTCCCTTCTCCAATCCGAAAAGGTTACTAAATTCAATGGCTTAAAATGACAGATGGACAACAGGTTTTTAATTTATTGAAGAAGATTTACATCAGTCTTTAGTACTGATAAATGTGAGTTACGTTTTACAGACAGACTTGTGAACTTCCTCTCATCTTTGCAGGCTCAGCAACCTTATTTGGCATCAAAAACTTGGATAAATTAATTCTGAGGCAGAGTTTATTCTGAACTCAAGTTTCCTTCAAGTTCTGTGTTAGCCTTTCTTAGATCTCACAGCTTTCAGCTACTTTGTTACTTCAATTACTGGTTACTTTCAGTTTTAATTTTTAATTTTTTCCCCTCCAGGATAAAGAAAATAGTTGGGATTTTGAGGGAGGATTTTCTCTTCTATCAGCCTAATAGCATAACTAAGTGGTTTTTGTCATGTGCTCAGGTCTTTCTAATCCTATTTAGTATGGTTTGTAATAGAATTGTTTTTGACTGCTTTTTGTTATATGAAATTGTTGAACACTTGATACTTGGAGAATAGTTTAAAAATATTCAAACTTTTTACTTTATTCGGGCTCTTCGTATGGATTTTTTTCTGACGGCTGACTGACTTTAGGTTACTAAACTGATATGTACAGGCTTTCGGAGCTCTGAGCATAATTCAGTACTGAAATCTGTATCAAAGACAAACATTTCAGTATGTTACATAGCAGTTATAACTAGTATAGTGTAGTGGTATTTTATAGTATAAATTGCTGCACAGATTAAACTACGTTTCTAGTACGTTTTTCTGGATCAAGCATCTGGGCTGCTGATAGTTTTGAGCAGTTGTTAATAATTAAAATGTATTAATGAATAATCGGAAGTATATGGTGATGTCTCCTTCTTCAAACTTCCATTGTGTGTTCTTAGTCTTAAATTTCAGATAAAAAGATGGGATACTAATAAAGCACTAACATTTAAGGAGCTTTTTTCTTAGTCTAGTCATGGGTGAGTAGTTTCTCACAGGATGTAATATAGCTGAAACACAACTTATGCTGCTATAAACTTTTATCTTTTCCCACATCCTCCCCTGCATGGAAAGTTGTGACTTTTTTCCCCTCCATGCTAAGTGAAGGAATAAATATTGCTAGGAATGAGATCTGGATAATCTCCTGGCTGTTGAGCTAAATATTGAAACTTAATGCCACAAATATGGGTGCAATAGTATGCAACTATCAATATTGGTATAATGAAGGAATTAATAGAAAGGACACAGTACATTTTAAAAACACATTACTGTATAAGGAACTGCAAAAATTGTATTCCATGTTGGTTTTGAAACTGCTAAATTACACAGATCATTATATGAAAGGAACAGAAAAATCAGAATGTATTTCCTTGAGCTCTGAGGTGTCTTTTTGCTTTTTAGTAATTTACAAAAATAATACAAAAATTTACTTAGCCTTCAAGTGTTACGAGATTATACATTACACCTAAGAGAGATGGAGATTTTTATATTGAAGTTAATGTTTGTACAATCTAATCAAGATTTCCTCTGCATGTAGTGTCTTTTTCCAGTGCAATCTATGCTGTTTTTTCTCGTGCTTGTCACACTGAGCCACTCTAGCCATTCCTTGCCCATACCTGTTCTGACATAGTGAAGAATTACAAAGCAGGCATATTTCATTTTGCAGCACCATCAGCGAAACTGCAGTCACTGGCACAAAAAGTAACATCAAAGAGATTTTTTTTTCCTAAACTGAAGGGGTTGTATTTGGAAATTGCATGGAAACAAAATAGTCTTTGACATGAGACCTTTGAGACCACTTTCTCTCTTAAGTAGACAGCATCTTTTTTGTTAGCAAAGTTAATGGAGCTAAGTGAAAAGCAGTATAAGTTACCAGAATGGTGCTTTTGAATCTACTGTTTGCAGACTCACTGCATATGAAGAGTTGCTGCATATAACAAAGAAAAAGGAAGTCTGTTATAGGGATATTTAAATAGGTTACAGTGAGCCTTCACCTTTTTTGGGAACTTTTTGTTGTTATTTAAGTGAAAAAGGTTGAAGACCACTGATTTAAGGGCATTTCCATTATCGTAGTTGTCCTTGGCCGTGGGCTGAAATAAAAATTTGAAACAAGAAACTTTAAGGAGATCACAAAATTATAAAATAGTGTTCACCATTATGTGTATTGAAACTTGTTTCACCTATCTGCATTTATTCTTTTTTTAGGACTTCCTGATGTTACATATTTACTGAGCTAGTAAGTGTGATGATGTTTTCCCCAGATGAGATGTAGAGAATCTAATTCTATTAATTGATAGAGTCCAGTTTGCAACACTGGAGCTCCAAAATACTAAGATGTTAATTGCCAAAAGTACATATAAGAGATGTAACCTACTAAATTCAAATAGGTATGCTATTATTATAGAATAATTTCAGTAGTAAATTCTCTTCAGGGCATCTGAACCTTTCAATTTAAATTCCATTAAAATTGCCACACTACTGTCATTTGTGAACAAGGATATTAAAGCCAGTTCCAGATGCTCAAGTACCTTTAGCTGTAAATATTTCAAGAAATGGTTCAGGTTTCCCCGCCAACTTTTTCCCCACAATAGACAGCTTTATGAGCTGATAGAACCTGTTGTTCAGTGTTAGTGATAAATGAGCTTGGGAAAAAAAGAACTTACAAAAAACTTAGAGCATGTTCAATACATACCGGTCAAGGTACAGATCCTGCTAATGTAATGAGTCTGCTCTTTAAATCAATCCTGAATATAAGTGCTTAATTTGTAAGATCTTTTCTGGTGGATTGAAGAGATAGATGGAACTAGTGTAATTGAAATCTGTGCTGTGTTAAAAGCCTGTAAAATTCTGCTTAAAAATTACATAAATTAAACTTGGCATTCAGTTTAAATATTGGATGTTTAGTTTCTATAGTGGCTTGCACTTTTCCGACTTGTTAAGTTTATTCCTAAAAGAGGCTGTTGCTTAGTGAGTTTGTTTGTCAGCTGAAGAGAAAATGGATGATTCTGTAGCTAGTCCATAAAAACTTACTTTATCTTCAACATTTTAATTATGCAAGTAGCAGAGATCTTGGCTACCAGACTGTTAAAATAAATATTAGTTTTGTTTTAATATTCTCTGTCTGTTTCTACCATGTGTGTATATAGACATGAGTACACTCTATCTCCTGTGCTCTCCCCCTTCCCCCCTCCCTTTTGTGGTAGTGATGCTTGTTAATACCTCTCCCTTATAGTAGTAGGAAGTGCTTAGCGAGTTATAAATGTTGTCTCTACAGGCAAGATTTAATATCATTAGAATTACTTATTTTTTCTAATGGAATTAAAAGGAATACATCAAGTTGCTGTAGTGTAAAGCCAAAGGGGTCGAGGGGGAATCTACTGTACTTTGATCAACTGAAATGTTCTCTTTGTGAATGAAGAAAATGTACATTAGAAACTTCAGCATTACAAATCTTTACTTTTAAATGTGTTTGTTAAAACTGCCTGGTTTTAATAAGTAATGTAAAGGGATTTTTATTTTTGACAGGAAGCAAAATTCATATTTGCATTTCTTAAAAACTGCAACACTGAAATTTGCTTATGGAACGTGGTGGATATAATAATGCAAACTTGCACGTGGTTTTTTTTGATTTTTTTTTGTGCTGGTTGTTGCCTGTTGTCTGATATCTATTGGTGTCTTGCAGAGCACCTTCTTTTATAATAAAACAAGTTTTAGTTAATTGTCCAGATTATGACAAAACAGTAATCCTTCTTTCATCATAGCTTCAGTTAGAAAAGCTCAAATCTAAACTTCTGCTGTAATGGCAAGAGGTAAACACTGATGCTGCATTATCTTATCTAGTTGATAATTTCATCTAATGGTCCCGGAACTTGTTGTGCCAACTGTTGAATGCACTGGGCTGTGAAATAATCGGAACTTCAGCTTGCAAATACCAAGCTATTGTTTTCAGCAAAGTTGAGTTGAAATCTGCTTTCTATGCTGCATTGCAGTGGGAACCAATTAGTTACAGTGTGACAAGATGTCATTTTTTATTGCCAGAAGAGAGTTTCTGGTATTATTCTGCAATGTGAACAAACGTTTGCCAGTTTTTGTTGCAATTTAAGTTAATTTTGTAGACAATAGACCTAAAGAGGCTTTGGTTGTTTAATTTTGAGTTTTAGAGTTTGTGTTCACCAAATGGCTTCTCAGGTGGTTTCTCCAATTTACCGTGCTGCTAGTGCCATGCAATACCTTTTATTAGTCCCCGGAGTTGGTACTTTCTTTCTGTTTCACGGGACCCATCAGGTACAGTGCAAAACATCTCAGTTGTGCAAGGTTTAGTAATTGTTTGTATGTGCCCATAATTTACTTAATTTTTAAACTTCTGGCAGCTAGGTATCAGAGATTTGTAGTTTAACGCATTTTTCCTGGGTTTTCCAAAGGCATGTAAGAGTTGACCAGAACAAAATTCTTTTGAATGCTGTCTTCATTTAATGTGGCCACATCAAGTGAAATGACTTAAGAAGATTGATTGACTATTGAGGTACATCAGCTTTGTATGAGATGCTGTTTGCTCATCTGATAACAAAATATTTGTGAAAACTACTGCACATGGTGAAAAATGCACCTTTTGAAGTACACCATTAGTTAAGATAGCAGAGTAAAACTTAAATAAGCTAATGTGTGAAATTGTCATGCTGTGCATATAGGTTGGTTACCTCTAATACAATTTGATTACCTTTCAGTGTGACCAATACAGCTGTTTCACATGCTAAAATGACATTCTTGTGCTTCTTTTTTTGTTGAATACTAAAGGTTAATATTTTTAATTGCTTATTACATATTACCTTTTATTGTTTTACTGTAATTTAAAGTCTTTTATTCAATGAAGTCCAAACCAGTATGGATTCAACTCCCATGCTTCATAAAGACTTGGCATGTGGCTTTTACTTAGCTCTTACTCCTGTTGGTAGCTATCACTTGCTGCTCTGTCCTTCCAGTAGTATATTTTTGTTTTTAAGCTACAAATGTTGTATTACATCCTGCTTAGCTCAGGGAGTACTTATAAAAAGGAAGCAAAGTGAGGATAAGGCCTTTCCTTTCAGTTATCAGAGGAGGACCTTAAAACACGTAGCATAGCGAGTATTAAGTATTTTTTTTTTCTGAGTATTTTTCAGGATTGTCCAAAAACTTGTTAAGAAAAAATATATCATATGGAGGTAGGAAAAATCACTGGAAATTTGTATTAAGTATGTGTGGGAAAGAATTATTATAGTGTGGGACAGTTATTATGAAAAGAAAATGTATATTAAAAAAAAATTCATGTAGAGTGCTTGCTCAGAAGTGTATTTTAGTAAGGAGTGCAAGGTGCGTGTGAAGTTGTAGGCAATAGGAGGACGTATTTCACTCTTAGAAATGTTTTGATTAATGCAAGTAGGCAAGTTTAATGGCAACATACTTGTTTTTAAACTGCTGACTTTTAGAAGCACTCAACGCAGGAGGTGTAATGGTGGCTTTTACTGAAAAAGTTGAACTAAAGGTACCACCTGTGAAGAAGTTCCTCTGAGGTATACCTGCTGTTAGGGCTTTTTCAGGTGAGCGATAGGTCCTTGCATTACATTGGAGACGCTAATGTCTGAATGGATGTGCCGGCTGCCTTGGACTGATGCTGCTGTTAGCAGTGAAAAATGTCTTCCTTACGATTCTTGTGCAGCAGGCCGTGGAGTGCAGCACATTTTTATAATAAAGGTGATGAATTTAATCGCAAACTGGCAGCCAAATGGAAATTGCAGACCTTGATACTGGGAGAAAATTGCCTATAAAGCAACTCCTGAGAGAGCAGGCTTTAAATTTATCCACCCATTTCGACATTGAGGAGAACACAGGAATTGCAAGGTATTTTGCTTGGGCTGTTTAGTTCAGATGGATGACATTTTACTCTTCCTTTATTTAAGAACTAGTTACATTGCGTTGTTTTGTTTTTCTTTTTTTTTTTAATTGACCTTTCTGCCTAAACTTTACACAGCAAGTATTTTGGAAAAATCTGTTCCTTTATTTGCTTGGTATTTGCTCCTATTAGAAAATAGGACCTAGTATGCATAATTAACTGAGGCTTAGCAACTGCCTCACAGATTTCCCCTTATGCCAGATTTAACCCTAGTGTGATATGAGATGTAAAAACCACATAGCCTTGTGTTTGAAGACTATTTGCATTGAAGCAGTTCCATAAATAATTGACCTGGTCTTGAAGTCCCACTGGAAGTCTCTAGCAGTATGTTAACATAATTTCTGATAGTGGCACTGCATTTTTCAAACTCATTGGTACTGATATATTTCAACAAATCTTAACCCCTTATACTTAGTAGTGCCAAATGCTGATGTTGTTCCTATATGATAATTAGGAGCTGAATGTACAAATATGATTCTTGTGTATGGTGAGCACTACATAAAAAAGAGAAGACAAAATATTGTTTAAGGAGCTTAGTAAAAGATGGAATGCTTATCAGCTGTTCATAGAAAGAATTGCAGACAATAATTTAGAAATAGATACTTGAATTGGACGCTGAACTAAATGTACTCACTGCAACACTTTTGGACTGCACTTTTGAGTGCTCTGAGAGGTGATCATTCAGGTGGGAGTAAGAATGAATAGCGCTGGATTTTGACACAGACTTCCAGATGAAAAGAATAGGAACACTTAAGACATCAAGTGTGGCATCTGGTAAGGTTATTCCTTCAAGTGTTTCATTGGTCCAGTTTCTCCTCTTGAATGACATCAGAAGTAGGGTTTGTGTTAGAATGATTCTCCTGGTTATATGATCTCTAAGGTAAAATACAGACTAATTTCTTGGCCAACATGATGAATTTTTATAGCAAGTACATGAAATAGGAGCTGCTCATTTCTTGTTCGTGATTTAATTTTGTTATGCCCTTTAGAAAATCAAACCGGTTACCAATTTCTGATAGATTTTATTATTTCTTTTTTTTTTTAAATTATTACTTCATTATTTTTTTGGCAAAGTAAAGCTTCCTGAGAGGTAATACTCTTATTAACAGAAGACATAAGGGTTATTAAGTCACTGTGTGATGAAAACAGTTGAGCCTGATTTTGGCAGTTGTTGGAAATCTGTCCCACCTATCTGTCCCTGCCATATCTGTAGTTAATGAGTAACTCATCCATATTCCTTTGCTGAAAGTGTTTGTAGCAAAATAAAACGAAGCGTTGGCAAGTTCTTGACTGTTACTTTTATTTTCATTTTTCAATAGAAAATACAGCATAAAGTTCCTGTAGGCTATATTTTCAATATAAATTTCTATATTTTCTGATCACGTCAAAGCTGTGGCCTAACTCGCTTGAGAAACATGCAGTAGCATTTATAATCTTGTTATGTTGATGTTCTAAGACTGCAGTAGATTCAAACAAACACGTTAACTGGAATCCTGTACTTTGGCATATGAGAGACAAGCTTTTCCTTGGAACTTAAAAGTATGGCAGGCAGACAAGTTCAGATACATAGTCATCCGGAGTTAGCTGGTATAATTTTTATTCCTGTTCCTAGGCTTTTTATTGCCTTCTGTGTGTAAGCATTCAGAGGCACCTATTTAACTTAGGAAAGGCCAAGTACAGGTGTAGAATAGAGCTGAAACTGGAATGTGTTTGCTGATTTAATAGGAAAAGATGACGTCCAACCTGTTTGCTGCAAAATAGCTCTAGGACCTGGTTTTGTTTTTTTTTTAATTACTGGAATCACCTTGGAGAGAAGTAATGGAAGATAGTTTTGAAGTAATTTAGCAGCTTGATGATGCAAAAAGTAGATTCTTGTTGGATAAGGTGTCCTGTTTCTTTTTGCTAGTTCTGGTATTCAGTGAATTCTTCAGTGATCTGTTTCAGCTCAGTAACCTGGAAAAAAGCTAATCAAGCAAACAGAAAATGACTAAGAATAGTCTTTTGCTCCATTAGTGAGTTGAATTGGCCTACTAAGACAGAGCTGGTGTGAGTGGTGTTAAGGAACTTCATTTTTCAGCAGCAGTGTGTTGTTACTACTAGTAACTCTTCTTACCCTTCAAAGGAAGGAGAATTCGTATAGCAAACATGACTTCTGGAGTAATAGTCCAAATTTCTTATTTCTTCTGGACTTTTGTGCATAGCTTGTGATACGTAGTCTCCTTCCTCCAGAGTGGTGAACTTTCTTGTATTGTCATTTTTTAAATCTATTTTTTACAGCTTTCTCAAGGTATGCAGTTCTTTCCTGGGATGAGTGGTGTTCTTTTTAGCTATGCAGTTTTTTTGCTTCTATAAAAAGAGCAGGAATAATTTCATGCAGTTTGCTGTTACTGTTCTTTGCATCTTCCATTCGGTTGTCATTCACTTTTTTCCTACTGTTCTTTCTTCCTGTTGGTTAAATGTCTGTGTAGACTTAGGCTTCTGTATTGCCATTCACCTTTGCTAACTTTCAGATAAAAAGCAAACAAACATAAAACCTAAAATCCAAAATAATTTAATATCCTCTTAAAAATGAGTTGTAATGTGTTACAACTAACGGTAAGATATAACAAAACTACCAGTAGTAGCATTTTACTTCCAGTGCAGTGTATGATTCATGCTCTGTTATTTTCAAACACTGGTGTAGATTGATTTTCAAGTTAATTTTTTCTTACTGCTTTTTTTTTTTGTTTTGTTTGTTCTATGCATATATCAACACAGAAACTGCCTGTTCTAACTTTTTTCACTATTTCTCTGTGTGTGTGGTGCACTTATGCACCTATTGGCCTATTTCCAATAACAGTGATTGCACTGGTGTTTACCCTCTGTAGTTGCGTAAAATCGTGTTCCCAGTTTGGCAGAATTGTCTGTATTATATCAAAGTGAGTTTCCTTTTGCAGACTTCGTTTGATCCACTGTGGTTTTCACCTTGCGTTTTAACAAGGGAAATTGGCTTGGGTTGCTTTCTTTATGCCATTCATCTGTTACTGTCTTCTTTATCTTTTCACTAAACTGGTTTTTTTAGGTCTGTGTTTGTAACCAGATATATTGTGCTGTCTACTTCCACCTCATTTTTCTACTTCCCCTTACTGATACCTACATTTTAAGCTTTCAGAAAGCTTTTTTCTTGAGGTAAAGCAAGATATTCTCTACAGTGCACAGTACAAAAAGTCTTGATGCTATCATAAACTGTGATGAAGACAGTCTGTGTCTTTTGACTTTCTTATTTATTTGAACTTGTGTGTTCTGTGCTGCTTGCTTGCTCGGTAATGGTAACCATTATTTTATTTTAAGTATACTCTGTTCCTTATTTTCAATTCTGTTTCTTTAGGGGTCCTATTATTAATTATTTTTAAATGTCTTTTTTATCCTACTGTCTGTCTGTACTGTCTACTTTTATCCTACCTACTTTTTATCCTACAGAATGATGTGGACTTTATTTTGAATTGGTACTGTTGAACCTTAGCATTATGTATAAAAGAGCACATTTTTTTTCCCACTCAATTTCCTTTGTATGTAGCATCGGATTTAATTTGCTATGTATTTTATTCCAGTCCTCCTGTAGAGTCTCAATCTATACTAACATTTCATAGCTTTCGTAAGTATTGCTTACTGCAGCCTTACTGTTCATAGTTTAGTTTCTGTTTTGCTTTGTTGATTGAATTTGTAAAGCAGTTTCAAGTTTGTCTCTAGTAAATAACATATCTTAACATTTGTCATTAGGGAGGACTTTTAGATAGGGCATTTAGTCATTCCCAAGTTAAGGAATTGATCTGTGCATTTTATCTTAGGCTAAAATCTGTTAAACTGAGAGGTAATGTCTTTTGAGAAAACTTTATGTACATCTTGAAGTCCAGTTTTGTTCTTGTTGTTCTTGGTATTTCATTGAGATATTTTTAAAAACAAAAACATCTTCCCCCCCTGCAACTTTTTATCTTCGTTTTCTTAACCAGATGTAGAAGTAGTGTCAGAAGCAGATTATTTAATAAAGAAAAGATTGTTTATTTAGAGCTGTTTGTTTATTAAGGTCAGGGTGTGAATCTGTAAAATTAGAGTTGTCTTTTGATTACTTTTTTTGCAAGAATTGAAAAGGAATGGAAGGAGGTAGGAAACTGAATTTACTTTCCAGTTTTACTAATTACTGCTACTTCTCTGACAGGACAAAAGTCAGTTCACTGACTTTTGGCAGAAACAATGTAAATTTTAATAGGTTTCTCCCAACTGTCTGGGTCACAATTTTGAAATAATTCAGCAAAGGCGTAGTAAATAAGAGAAGCAGGTTGCTTAAATTCATAGGTCTCTTAATTTCATTGCAGAATGTTTTTCTATATTGATATCAACTAAAAACTTTAATTTAGGATCTCCTCCCAGTATAGGAAGTTGTTAGGAAGTGTCCAGATGCTTCATCATGCAGTCAGCAGTATCTTCCTGTTTCACTTTAATTTCAGTACTGACCTACAGAAGAGATATTGCAGGTGATTATTCCCTAAAATGTTGTGGTGGGTCTATTTATTTATTTTTAAATTTGCTCCTCAAGGAGGAGTTGGGGGATCATGGGAGACACCTAAATGGAGTGCAAAGCTCCCAGTGTTCAGTCTCCTTTTGAAGTGCACAGCTGCAATTTGCAGTTCAATGTTAAACTGTTTTTTTCAAAGTTTTTGGAGGAATCATGAGAGTTGATAACAAGGCTGCTGCTTCTTCTCAAAGCTGAGAAAATACACCAACTAAGATGTTTTAATTCGATACTCACCACAGTAATGAGGCAAACTAATAGAATATTACTCATGTAAACTTTCCCTGTCAAGCTGAAATGTATCCAGCATGCATCCAGGCTGTTTTGAATAGTAATTATAACTAGTGTTACAGGTTGTATTTTTAGTTCTTCACTGTATGGAGCTTTATAGACTTTACCTAGAGTGCTTTTTGGTACTTTGAAGAACACTTTATGATGTGATAGTGTGGTTCTATGCTCTGCAGGAAAATCATGTTGTAATAAATTTTTTAAGTGTCAGAGGACCCCAGAAAGCTCCTCTATGCTCTTCTCTGGGGGTTTTTTTTGTGTTTGTTCGGGTTTCATTTTGTTTTGGTATTGTTGTTTGGTTTTTTTCCACAGCGCAGCGTAATTGAAAGCAGTCAAGCTTCTTACCAGATGTTCTGCAGGTCTAGTGGCAGGAGGGGATTGTCTATTTACTTTTTGCTTGTTTCTTTATCCTTGGAAGATGATTTAAAAAAAAAAAATGGTTTCCCCCTGCAGCCAGTATGTGAGAACAGGTGAAAGAGAAGAGTTAGAGAGAAAGAGAACAGAAAATAGAAGCCTGAAAAGCTGTTTAAAGTTTTGGCTGCTTTTGCACTCAAAGCTTATGAAAACAAGTTTGGAATGTTAAATGGAGGAAGAAAATGGAACTTTTCTACTCCTTCTCAACACAGTATGTGTTAAAGTTTTATTTCCCTTCTGGTCATGTAGCCTCAGGTATATACCACTACTAGTTGTGCATGGCTGGGATTTAATGAGTGATGGATCATCTGCTTGGGTGGAGTATCGTTCTGGTAACTAATGTTGGAAGCAGTAGTGTAAGCTGGTGTGTACTTGAGGCCTCATCTCAGTTCTATTTTGATACCCTGTATTTAAAGTTGAAATACATCTTAGCCTAGTGGGAGGCATGGGGGTGGTTAGCAGGGGTGGAGAGAGAGGGGGAAGGGCAGGGATGGGTATTTCTGTGGGATGGTTGGTGTTTGGTGTGTTTTAGCAGAAGGTGGTTCTCCCTAAGATGTGTAAGATAAACCATGAAACAAAATTAAAATTTGTAGGCAGGCTGGCAGAGGTTATTTTTTTTTCACTTTAGTATATGGCACCAAACACTATGACACTGAAAAGAAATAAACTATTAATATGATACCAGTAATCCTAATATTTCTAGTGCATAAACTGAAATCCTTTTTCAGTCATTCAGAGTATGGGTATTTTTCTGAAGAAATTTATGAATTATGTAATGTAAAACTTCAGATATGATCTCTGCAATGTGCCATATTATCATAGATATTTTAAATAGCTCTGATACAACTTGTGATTAAGTTTGTGTTATACATTCCACTAAATGGCCTCTTCTGCTGTTTTAACTTTGCAGAACTACCTGGAGCTTCTCATGCCAATTGTGTGGTTTAGGCCTCAATTAAAGCAGTGAAAAAGTTTTCAAGAATGAACATGGGAAAAAAGTCCTAATATTTTAAAACAAAATGCACTTAAAATTTTTTATGTGAGAGGTTGCTAAAGTGAGTACTTTTATCATTTTGTCTGGAAGTCTGCCTAGATTTAAACGAGGTCGATCACGTTTGCATTTGAGCACTTAAATTTGAGCAGAAAGGAAGTTACCCTACTGAGTATGTGCTGTTACCTCCATGCAGTCTCCCTTACTGAGCTGCCTTATAGGACAGGGATGCTTTACTCCAACCTGAGAAAGCCATGTCATTGCTGTTGCGAGTTTCTGTGGATTTGGGGAACAGACTTTGGAGAACAGACTGAGTTGCCCGTGTTGTAAGCAAAAGCATGGCTTTCTTCTGAAATCTCAGCTTTTATGAAGGATTTTTTCTTTTTTTTTACCAGGAAGATACTGTGTTAGAGCACCATAGTCTGGTGGTGTAGCCATCCTTCATGGTTTGTGGACCTTTTGTAGGTATAAAACAATGTTGGGTGAAAACTAGGACGAACTGAAGGAATGAAGAGTTTTATCTTCCATAGGCAAAAAATGGGACTTGAGTATGGAGAATCGACATTTTGGGAGTAGGAGAAAGTTTGGGATGAGGAAAACAGGAAAACAGAAAGTATGTGTCTGCGAGAGGAAACTGCTTTCCAGAGCCTGGGGTAAACCCAAAGTTTTGGAGTCTTGCCATGTCTTTGCTGTCAGGAAATATCTGTGAAACCCAGAGGCAAATTGTCTCATTCCTTCTATGCTGCTGGACAGTATCTTCTTCCGCTGTCAGTTAATGCCTTATTTCATGTGGCAGAGGTCTTTGGATGGAAAAATGCCAGCCTAGCTGACTGGTTGAATTTAGCAAGTTACCAGATAGGAGCACAGTTGTTTTGTGGCAGTAAAAGTGATCCATAAGATGCACACAGATGAGAACTTTCAGGCACGGTTGTTTTGGAAGAGTGATGTTTCTGATACTGGGGGAATCTCAGGCAGCAGTTCTCTGAAGCATTACTAGGGTGGTTTGTTTGGTTTTTTGTGTTTTTTTTGGTTTGGTCAGGTGTTGAGTATTGTAAGGAAGAAATCACATCTTTCATTTCTTTATAGTGTTTCACAAGACTGTTCATAAAGGTCTACTTCCAAGCTGAGTGCGATTCAGACTTTTTAGAAAATGCCTCTTGGTGTTGAACCAAGAGAATGTTAACTTAGACAATAAGGTATAGACCAACTGACTGTGTATTTATTTACATGGAAAGAAAGCATTGGGCTTATTGTTGAGGGTGATATTCTACTGATGTGGTGTCTCAAGGCAGGGCCTAAATATGCAGTAATCTCAACAATTGTTACTGATTAGTAATAGTAATTGAGCATTAGAAATCTGAAGAATTTTTTCAGTGAATAATGGCACTTTTTGCTATTTTGGAACCAAGGGCATATGATAATATTGTCATAGTTCCCAGGATAGTTACATTGTGCAACTCAAAAAATAGTAGTCGTAGTTTATCAAGGAATAGTCACCTCTTCACATTCCTGAAGAGTGTGTAATTGTTGTTTTTTGGGGAAAGGCTGTGGTTTTGTTTTATTAGGTTTTAGTGGGTTGCTGCTGTGGCAGCGTACATAACCATGCCACTTGGAATCTCCTGTCAAACGGCCTGAGTTACCTGTGTACCTTTACAAGGATATCTCCAAGGTAGTTTGGACTTGTATTGACCCAAATACTCTGAGGGCTGTTTTGACTCTGGCTGCCTCACCTGTCGAGGCAGATCTGCCTAATGGGGGACTGATGTTACATGCAAATCAAATACTGTGTGTAAAATGAACAAGAAGGATGATTAGAAGGCTCAGCCTAGTCTGTTTTATCCTGATTACTTCTAGAAGCAGTATTTCTAGAGTAGTATCACTAATCACATACTTCTGTTTACATAGTAGGCAGGCCAGCTACATTCTCATTAGCTCTGTTATGGCTGAAGGGGGTGAACTGGTTCTGTGTTCTCTCTTGTTGAAATGAGAACCCACGTGATAGAGCAGGTTGCACTGCAGGTTTTGAAAAGCAGGTATCTGTTTATCGTGTAAAGGAACAAAAAGATTGTGAATCTATTTAGACCTCTGGTAGTTGGGATTTTGTCATAGTATAAAAATACTACTAATGGAGGGGTTTTTTTTGAAGAGCTTTGTTTTTTCTTGACAGAAACGAAATTTTGTAAGATCTAAGTAGGTTTTAGCATACGCAGCTGCAGATTAAGTTGAACATTCCATTCACTATGTGGAATAACAATAAATAGGGCAAATAACAGTTAATACCTTTCACTGCAGTGAAAGAAACATAAGTAGCAATGTTCTTATTTCTCACTTTGTCAGAGGGTGATGATGGTAGTGGTAGTTGATTCTCTAAAGTTTTGCTGGCTCGGCATGTTTAGAAAGAGTTAGTTGCCTTGCTGATTTCCTGCTGGTTGGTAATGTGTTGAGTCAGATGGCTGAACTAATGTGTGGTACAAAAGCATGGATAACAGTTAGATTAGTATACTAATATGTCACTTCATTTTTACTGAAGTTCAAGTCTGAAAAAATACTCAGCTTTAGTAAAAATGACAATTGCCAACAGCCTACTTTTTTAACCTTGAATTTAGGTCTCAGTCGTGTGTAAGATTTAGTTTGATTGTTGCCAGGTTTCACTTCTCCAAAGAACCATGTTTACATAGGTGTATTTATCTTTCAGAAGATTTTTCAAGTGTATGTATTTGCAGGGAATTCAAGCACACTGTTTTGTTTAACAGTTGTAATAGAGGAACTTGGTGACAATTTTGAAGTATTTTTTTTTCTGTGTGTATTACCTAGCGTAAATGCAAGCATTTTTAAACTCTTTTCAACACCTCGGTTAAAATATTTAATGACATTACTTGAATTTTTAACTAGTTATATTTCTCATATATAAATTTTGTCACTGGTGGTATTTGTATAATATATTACAATTTGCAGTAAGGTAAAAACTGTTCCTATTAGTATGTGTATTGTTCTTAATAGATTTTTAAATCACATTTTGACAACTTCCTTTTAATCAGTTCTACTTTTGGCACAGCTATTGTCACTTTGTTTTAGCTTACACCTTGAAGAGCTTTTCTAGGAGTACCCATTTCATAGAGTTGTAGAATGGTTTTGGTTGGAGGGACCTTCAAGGTCATCTAGTTCCAACTTCCCTGCCATGTTTTAACCAAATTTCTTTAGTTAAACTTGGCATAGTAATAAAAATGGACTAATGTGTCTGGATGGAATATTTACTCTAGAATTAAATTTTGGAGTGCTTTCACACGTGAGTACGTGTTTGGTTATTCTATATCCAACTCAAGAGTTTTCAGGTGTGTTGGATGTGTATAATCTTTTAATACAGTTAGGTAATGCTTAATATAGGGTTGTAGTTTGGTCAGCTGTGTTGTCCAATTTCTTAAGCTACGGTGTTGGTTATGTATTTGGTTAAGCAGGGATTGTGATGAAGTAGAGATCTTGTTTATGTACTGACTAACTCTGGGAAATCTTCCAATACTTAGAAGTTAATTTGAAGTTGCACAATGCATGTTTGTAAATGTAATCTATATCAGAGCAGTGCAACAGTTAGTGTATTTAATGTTGCAGATGACTAACTTGTCAGTGCTGGTACTCGTCAAGCAAAAATGGTTACTTTCTTAGTCTTGTGAATAAAATGCTGACAGAGTCAGGCAGGACAGCATTTACAACAATTCTGTTTGATGGGGAGCAGTGTGTGTAAAAGAGGGATTGTGTTACTGTTGTACGTGATCAGCTAAGAAAAAGTAAATTGGGAATGAGAGGCACTAGTCAGTCCTATTCAAATGGATTCGATTCCAGTTGAAGTGATGAAAGCGGTCAGGTCGGCCTCTTACAAAACTGGACTTCAGGAATACCAAGAGAGAGACATTTCTTACGAGTACTGGAATAGCTTTGTTTTGGCATGCTAGCAGGTTTGAATTAGAGATGTTCTCTTTATAACTGAGTCAGTTATCTCTAGGTGTGCTTGCTTTCTCACATTTTGGTGTTTCGTATCTTACAGTGTTAGGTAAATTCTTCAGTTGGTAACCAACAATCAGTTTGTTTAGGTGTCACGGATACAAAACCTGTAGTGCCTAAATACATGTTTTTATGATTACAAAGTGTTTTCATCAGCATCTTAGTAGCAGGATAGTATATTCTTTTAATAAAGAATGCATAATGTTAATACATCACAACTAATCAGCTAATAATGACTAATTTTTTTTCCTCCCCTTTATCTCATGAAGCATGTGATGGTCTGGATATCTAGTGGTTTTCAGTGTATCAAGTGCTCACTGTGTGCATGAACTGTAGAAGATTCAGTTTTGTGACACAGACATACAAAACTGTGAAAAATTGACACAGGAAGATATGCATCTTCACTTCCCAACATGTCCTGAAATACTTTATATTAGCGACCAAGTTTTGTGTTTCCTCGGATTGCCTTTGTACGAAATGTAAGAATGTATGAAATTTACTTGGGCCTTAAAACAATTAGTAAAATAGGGAGAAGACTCACATAGCATTACTGTGTTAGTGAATAGGTAATTATTTTTGGGTGGTCATGGAATTAAAAAAAAATTCCCTCTCCCCTTTCATACAAAAGATAAAGAGTACAGTAACCAATGGAATGCTTTCTTATAATTGCTGACTCTGGAGGATCATTGTGGATGGTTCCCAAAGACTGAGAAAGTAACTCTTCATGTGCTCTATGTTTCTCTTTGAAATTTGTGAGTCTTAAAGTGCACCTTTGAACACAGGAAAGAAAATGGTGCTACTGTTTAGTTTTCAAGTGGTTTTTTTTTTAGAAGTTTTTACTTCTCAGTTCCAAGAATAAACAATTCTAAAATTTAGGTAACTCAGTCGTAATTTTAATTTTACAGTAAACTTCAAAACTCATTATTTTGAAAGGTCTCTGCCAGGAATTTGTTTAAATTAGTTAGTTTTGTTTTAAAGGCTGTAAAATAGCGTCTTGCCCTTTACTTTTAGGCACTTCTTGGACATATTGGCAGAATAGCATACTGTGGGATTTCAGAGCTGATATCCAGGTGATTCTGATATTAGTTAGGCTATTGTGTTCTGAAGTGCTCAGTATACATTTTGAGAGAATGTTCTTCTGGCTTTAACTGAAGAGCTTCCCATTACATACCTTCATAGTTGTTGAACAGAAATACACTTTATTTCATATGCAGAAGATACCTGTGGAAAGGGGACGGCAGTTGATTGTGGTGTGAAGGGAGCATGGGATAGTGTGTGGGTAGAGAAGGTCCACTGCAGACCAGTCAGTCTGCATTGTTCACAAAGATCAATTTCAAAACAAAAGACAGTAAACTGAGGTAACATACTTTTTGTAAAAAAGTACCCACCTGAGGAACTAAAACCATAGAAGTTCTGTCTGAGCTGATGCTGTCAGGCTGATGTTTTTAAAGATTTCCAAGCAACACTTGTTTAAATCTCATAGAATGGATGGCTCCTTTCTTTAATCTTTCTGATGATTAGTAGTTCATGCAGAGTAGTATTACTGCAGTTTCTCCCACATCTAAGGTATTCAAGTTGTTTATAATTATGGTTACCTGCCAAACATTTGATTTATGCTAATGCGTATGGAAAGAAAAACAAACAAAAACTTTGAATAGATCTAGAAGCTTGATGCACATTTAGTTGTGCTACTTGTAACTAAGAAAGGACTTGAGGAGCTGGAGCAAGTCCAGAGGAGGGCAGCGGAGCTGGTGAAGGGTCTGAAGCGCAAGTCCTTTGAGGAAATGCTGTGGGAGCTGGGATTGTTTAGCCTGGAGAAAAGGAGGTTCAGGGAGACCTTGTCACTCTCTACAGCTCCCTGAATGAAGGATGTAGCCAGGTGGGGCTCGGCCTCTTCTCCCAGGCAGCCAGCGGCAGGACAAGAGGACACAGTTTAAGGAAAGACTGGACATGGCACTTAGTGGTGTGGTCAAGTTGATAAGTTGGTGTGTTTGGTCACAGCTTAGACTGGATCTCAGAGGGCTTTTCCAACCTAATTGATTCTAAGATTCTGTAAGGATTTAGGAGCAACTTGCTGCTAAAGGGAGCTAGAGTAGATATTTGAGAGGTTGATAATTGGCGGCTGATACAAATGAGCCACCAAATATGCTTCAGCAGTCATGCTGTGCTGATGGACTTTAGTTTTACAGTTTTCTCTCTATCAGCTAATTAGTAATCTCAAGAAACTTTCCATTTTCCAGTGCTGCTCATTTGGGTGTGGATGGATAGTGTATGTCAGTTGATGTATTATGTTAGTTGAATATGCCAAGTAGACTGCAGAAAAGCTCTTTAAAGTATCCTCTTGGGAACTTATAAACTGATTTTTATGTTAAAGGTATGTAGATTTCTGGAGCATAGTGCTGGGATATGATGAGACAAATACGAGAACTTCATCTCAAATGCACAGCTTTTGGAGTTTACCAAGAAAATGAGGAGACTGTATTTAATCTTATATATATGATTTTTTTAAGCAAATGCAGATTGCCACTGGCAGCTGGCAGGATTGATGGACTTTTTCAGACCTGCTCTGGCCTTTCTGACATACCATAATATTAAATAATATTAATGCAAGTTTTAGTAAGTGGAAACAAATGCATGACTGTTTTAAATTTGCCAGTTAATTATGTCAGAGTTCAGTGTCATGCTCTAGACCAAAACTGCTGATATATGAAAATCTGTCAGAAGTGGACTGTTTTATCAGCTCTGCTTGATCCTAAGTTTAATTTTTTTTTTTTTAACTCTGTGTTGGTTTCTGAAGGAAAGATGCTATGAATCTTGTTTGCCTGATGCTCAGGCATGTCATTGATTTAAGATCAGGGCTGGGGAGTGTAAATGCTTGCAGTTTTAGACCGTGTACTGATGATGCATACGGGGTACAAGTCCATGTGGCACAATATTAAAAATTACTTGTTTTTTTGTTAGCATTGCTATTTCTGCTGCATCAGCAGTAGTAGCAAACAGCACTGGTGTTAACAGTGAAGACTGTTAAAATTGTGATGAATAAAACCGGCTATTTCTTTGCCAAGTAAGCATACTAAAGCTGCTAGATTAGAAAACACATGAGTTGCAATGTTCCACCAGTAATAAAGCACTTTAAAGCTTTCTGTTGACATTTATACAAAGAGAACAGATGAGTATGCTCTATTTGGTTTTGAAGTCAGTTTGATACAAACCTTACAACTGCCCACAAAAGAAGGAGTTTTGCAGGCTCTTCTTGCAAAAAGAAATGACTGAATTTTGACATCAAGAGTGCTGACAAATTGCTGAAAGTGCTGCCCACTTATCATTGGACTGACAGTTTAATCATCGAAAGTGTACTACTAGATTGGGCTCTGAGGAACAAAGGAGAAAAACCTATAGTTTTTCCAAAACATTAAAAGATGAATTGAAATTAGAAATGCAAACACTTTCGGGTTTTTTGGGGGTTTTTTTTTGTGATACTCCTGAATGACTTGTGTGCCGTATTCTCATTGATGGTGTTGAGTACTTTGACATTCTTTTTCAATTCTTCTGAGAGACCACATGTCTATTGATCTAGTGCATTAATGGTGTGATGTCACTTTACTTTTTCTTTAATTTTTTTTTAATAATAAAAATTGTATTTAAATTTGGTACGTGCTGTGTCAACAGTATTCCTTCTGTCCAGGGGATGAACTCAGCACGCTGCTCATGTTGTAGTTTAAATACATGCACTGTGTTAGATGTTAAAACACTTTCAAGAGAGATTATCATTCACCTATCTTCAGAGATTTTAAGTACAAGTAGTATATAAGTTTCTTTTCTGCTTTTTTTCTGTTATTAGCTGTATTTTCCATATCTTTTAAAATATTATTGGATGCTGTTTGACACACTGTGTACTATATAAAATTAACTGGTATCTAGTTGCAGTTGTCTAATTGATGGGTAGTGCTTTAATGGCACATGGAATTGTTTGCCTGCCTGTATAAATCATGGATCTGTATTCATTGGATTTGGATCCTACAAAGTGGTATTTTTATGTCTGTCTATTAGAGTGTCTTCAACCCTTGTTTTCTAGTTTAGGGGACTTACCTGGCTGGAAAAACCTGGAAAAAAAATTTTGTTGCTTAAAAGTAACTCTCAAATGCCCGAAGTGATGATCTAGCAGCAGTTGTGTGCAGTTAAAACACTTCGTAAAAATATTAACTTATTGCACACATTCACGCATTTTGTTGCATTAAAAAAAAATAAACTGCATAGTAGTAAAGAATGAGCAGGTGCTTGATTGAGTTAATTCCTCAGCTGCCCCCTCAGTGCAATGCATGCTAATCCCATGCATTTGAGTGGACCCACTAGAGTGGTCTCTGATAGATAGTTATTAGAATTTCTCACTTTTTGCAAAAAACTTTTGTGGAAATACTGAAAGTGCTTCAGTTTAGTGTCATAGTCTGTAAAAAAAAAATTAAGAGAATTATTTCTGCCTGTCAAAATACATAAAATTACTCTGCATGTAAAAAATTGGGTGTTGGTGATATTTTGGGCATAACTTGATTTCTCTGAGAAAGTAGAAACCTGAAACTGATGTTCTATGCATCAGTGAGATCCAAGTACCATGTAGTTTTTTAGCTATATGAACATTACTCTTTTTCTTACCGTATCTCTTTAAACTTTTAACTTTAAATATGTGCTCCTAACTTTATTATTTTTCCATATGGAAAATAGCTTGTACTTGAGAATCTTTGAAACTCTGGTGCTTCACTTGGTTAAGGAAGCATGCCTACTGGTGTTAGAAGGTGGTTAGTGTTTTGATTAATTCTGTATCTCTTGCTTATTTTGGCTATTGGATTGTTCCGCCCCCACTTGCTGTGTATTGTAAAAACAATGAATGGTAGTCAAGGTGCTCTTCTGTTGGTTTCAAAAATGAAATTCTGTGTGTATTGATGACTTGACATGGTCTTAGGAAAGAACATAAGCTGAGAGTGGCATCAGTTTAACTCTCTTTAAACGGATGTAGCTAAATGGAAACAGCAGATTTGTTTCAGTTATTCAAATTCTTAGTTCCAGCTTAAACTACAGTGAGGGATGCATCTGTTTAAAAACAGTAAGTCTGCTGCTCTTCCAAAAGATAAAACTTTATAATTTAGAAGAAGCTTTCATGGTGAGAAATAGTAAAACTGTGGCCACCGGTGATGAAAGCGGTTTGCAAGGTGGTGGGACAGGAAGGATTTGAATCTTTTCAGTGATTTCCTGCTTTGACTATTCTTGCAGAGAATGGTTTATGTAAGTCAATTCTACGTTGCAACCCAGCAGTCTTAAATGCATGTGCAGAGTCTTACTTCCTCTGAAGGAGTAATTGACAGCTGAAAATGAGTAACATCTTGATGGTTTCTAATGTGATGACAAACACTCACATGAACACTGTTCTTTGTGTGTTCAAGGGGGAAGAATACTTTAATGAAGAAATCAAAACAGTACATATCTGTAGACAGATGTAAGCAGTATAAACAGTATATCCTGCTTCAAAACATATCTTAGAATGGTTTTAGAGAGATTGAAAAATACGATTTGTAGATAAAGGAAACAAAAGATTGCATTACTTGTATAGTTTCAGGGACGGAAGAAGAAAAATGTCCTCTGGACCAGAATGCATGTCATTGCTACCATGGCTAACTAGGTCACGCCAGATGAAGGTGGAACAAGATAAAGATATTAAAGCCAGTTTTTCTTTTTTTTAAGGTTTATTTCTCCACTACCCTGCTGTAAGCAAGACAAATTTGTCATTTACTGCTAAACTTATTACTTAGAGTGTACAGACCAGGGTATTGTTAAAGGTGAATATTGTAGGTTTTGAAATTCTTTGTGAATTTCTGCTTTTACCTACAGTAAAGATGGGTACTTATATCCTTTCAGAGACCTACTAATGCAGTGGCAGAACTCACAGGTTTTAGAGGTATGGC
>VZRQ01009106.1:2299283-2488794 GCA_013397975.1 Machaerirhynchus nigripectus | reverse complement strand
TTTTTTTTTTTTTTTTTTTAGTCGTATCTACCATTATAATTCAGTATCTCTCCTTACTAACACTCTTTTAAATCCCTATAGTGTTACAAGACGTAATTACCACTGCAGCATTAAGATAGAGGTAAAGTACCTAGAATTGTACGTAGATGTTCACTCTGAAAGTAAAGCTTTCCTTATATTTGAATCAGTTGGCTTTCTGTGAGAGGGAAGAATCTGTGAAGAATTGTAAATGTAAGGGAGCTAAATCTTTACAAATGAACTTGAAAAGTCTGATTTCATGAGAGACGTACCAAAGAAGCTTCTGGGCAAGGGAAGACCTACTTGGTAGTGTGTAAGAAATGTGAAATTAATTTAAAGAAAAGATTGTTTATTTGACTTGCTCTATTTTTTTTTTAAGATATATGAATTCAATGCTAAAAATTTAAAAGGTATGCATGGAGGATTTGACCTTCCTACTTTAGCACTGCTCCTCAGATTTTCAGGTATTTTAAAGTATTTCAGAACATACGTAGAATAAAACGGTGCTTGCTAGAGCTTGAGGGAGCAGAGCTTTTATCTTCTCTAACATTCTGCTGGTGATGTTTTTGGAAACCGTATTCACTCCTGATAAGATTGAGGGACGTGCTGAAAATAAAGTGCCACATAATTCTGTTGACACACACAACTGCCTAAAGCGAGTGGCAAAGTTGCAAGGTACTCAAGAGACTAGAAACTTGAATTGGGTGTAATGGAGACCATAAAAGGAAAGGTTATGTCATCAAAATTCAGTACTTTGTATGGAGTCTTGTTGAGACACCAGAGGTGTGATTAAACAAGAGGCAGGTATGTGAGAAAACTGCTGTTAGTCATAATAAAAAAATGTAATCTTGCAGATATGTATAAGGATTCAGCAGAATCTGGAAAAACCAAGGAGGCACATCAAGCAGATAACTTCATGAGTTGTGCATTTGAGAGAATGCTTGTGGTCAGCTGCACTAATACCTTGGGAAAGAAGATAGGTTGTACTCAATCCATAGTTAGAAGTGAGAGAGAATGGGTGAACTAGAGATTTGATCTAACTATTTTATCATTTAAGCAGTAGTCCTTCAGTACTGTCAAATTTAAGAAAACTGGAGAGTTTCATAGATAACGTGTTGCGCAGAAATGGAGTTTGGAGACTGGATCAGAAGTGAAAGAAAACTGCGAATATATGCCTGTTATTTCATCTGCTGCTTCTGAATGTTTCTTCTGAGGTCTTGGAGAAAGTATCTAAGACAAGAGAGAAGGTAAAATGCCGAGAAGCAGAAGAACTGGTAGTACTTGAGGAGCCAGTGATAACTGCTGGCTGCTGTAGCTGTGACTGGCCCTGTCCTGATGTTTGTTGCCATTACTGCTGGCTTGAATATAGAGAGAGAAAATATAAACCTACACATGCAAAGAAAACTCAAGCTCAGTTGTCTGGTCCTGTAGTGGCGTTTTCTAGTCCACTGAGTTGGCAGATGTCTTCATTCTCTATAAAGTTTGAGGCGTGATAGATAGCTTAGGTTTCACACAAGCTGAAATTGAGTGGTAGTCCTCGAGCCACCTCTCATACTGTCTATGTGTGTTCTGAATGGTTGGCTCCCAAGTGTCACGAATGTGGCATAGAATTATTGGCAAGGGAGAGATTAAAATAAACGTTCATTTTCTTCTGTGAAAACTATGATACCTAATGTTAGTGATTATATTCTGCATGGAAGATAGCTTTTGAAAGGAAAATTTTTGTGCAGGTACTCAATGGCTGCCAATTGTAAATAAAAATGACCATGTTGCTACTTATGCTTCAGTACTTCTGGTGTGGACTGCCTAGCTTGTTTCAATGTAGTGTAAATTAATGGAAAATCTGAAGAGAATGAAAAGGAAACAAAGTGTGCCAAAAGATAGTAATACTTGTTCAAAGAGATGTGCTAAAGGATTTCTTTATATGCTGAAGCCAGTATAAATACTGCTTGTAGTTCAGAGGAATTTGTGCTCTTAGCCAAAATTGTCAGTGTAGAAGATGAGGATTTCTTCCTTGAGCTATGATTATATGGTGACAACATTTGTGTTCCCCACTGTAAACAGGTGTTAACTACCAAATCATGGTACAGTACACATGACTGTGTCAGTTTCCAGCAGAGAAACAACTTGTTCCTGAATATGCATTTCAGAGATGTGTCCTTTCTGATGCTCTCCCCCTCTGCCCCAGCTTTTCAGGTGGTGAAATCTCAGCTATTAATCATTTGCCAGAGAAGAAACTGATTATGAAACAGAGGTTTTATTAATCTTGTCTGCTGCCAGAGTTTCAAGTGACTTCTTCTTTCTGTGGCTTCCTGTATTTAGATGAAAACATAAGATTCCTGCATTCAGTGTCATGTTTAATTCTGAAGGTTTTGAAAGCAGTTGTTGCAATTCTAAGTAAAAGACTGGAAATACTGATACCTGGCTTTGTTTACAGCCCGTGCTATTATAAGTCTTATTGCTTTATGAACAATCTTGCTGAAATGTTAACTTTTTGTTTAAAACTTGGTTAATACATTCATTGTAAGTAATTCTTCTGTGGTATTGAAATAAACTCATTGAGAACATTTTTACACTACTTGGAATTCCGTAAGTTAGGAAATGCAGAATTTCTTATTCTTATAGCAGCAATTTAAATACCACATTTAGCAGATTTAGAAATAAAATGTAACCTCTTGTTAAATGTCTTTCTTGGTTAAACAAAAGAAAGCTTTGTGTTCATTCTTGGACTATTACAGTTTAGTGACGCTAATGTAGATTTGAATCAAATTATCCATTTTTAACTACCTTGTTCATAACTACTGAACTACGTCTTCCAAGTAAATACCTCAAGGTGTGAGTAATGCATGTGCAAATGGTAGAAACAGTACTTGTGAGTCCACTCTTGACATTCCCTGGTGCTGTTGAGGAGTTGTTCATTACTTTGAAATGAAGTAGTAGGGCTTCTGGGTACATAGAGAGCTTGCCCAGGTCGGATACCTCACTTGCCTTCGATTTTTCGTTACCTCTCTGGGGGTAGTCAGTAGAACAATACCTAGCAGTTTGTTGTCATAACCGTGTGCTCATGAACTGCACTCACTGTTAAGTTCTCCTATTTCCCATTGCTTAAAGATGCTCCATTTAATTTCCAAGTGCTATAGTTAATCCTGTAACTAGCAAAAAGTACTGTATAGATGCATTTTTCTATTTTTTTGTGTTAGGTACAGATTTCTAATTTTTTTTTTCCTTTCTAGCTGCCTTATTATTAAAAAAATACATAAAAGAACTGTTTTTGTGCACCTTTTGAATTATGTGAACAATCTTTTGTGTTCTGAGGAGCTGCACATAATTTTTACTTCAATAGCTGAATCCATAAACAGGATGAGTAGGCAGCAAATTTACAGACATGAAAGACATTTAAGGATAGGTGCTGCAATTTAAAAAAAAAAAACGGAAAACAACTGAAAACCCCCAAACAAAACAGAAGAAAAAGACCAAAACCAGAGCAGGTTTTTTGGCTACTATGATGTTCATGAGAAGAGGAAGAAAATGGCATTAAGATTTGGGAAATAATAGAAAGAGAAGATTGTAATGTTAGATTATAACCTGTTAATGTATTTAATGGCTAATATACGTTTTTCCCCCCACAGAAATTAGCAGAGTACGGAAAGACATGTATAACGACACATTAAATGGTAGTACGGAGAAGAGAAGTGCAGAATTACCAGATGCTGTGGGACCTATTGTACAGTTACAAGAGAAACTATATGTGCCTGTAAAAGAATATCCAGATGTAAGTATATCTTTTTAGTCCCTAAATTATTTTTTTGATCCTTGTGGTTGTCTTTAAGTGTAAAGTTCATGTCATGCTACCCTTGGATCACGCTGAGTTTCTTTGGACACTAGGGAATCAGTGTATGTTCCACTTGGGTTGATTTGCAGTGAGTGTGAGTGGAAGAAAGTTGTGTTAAATACCAAACTAGTATGGATTCCTAAACCATAGATGTAAGATCCTAATTATCTTCTTCCTTCAGTGTTGTCCATCCTGAGACAATTGTGAAGTGAATTACAGGAGGAAAGTAAAGTTCTTGGGATGGTGTTTTTTCCTCTTGGCATGTCTCTGAAAGTCAGCATTATAATGCTTAGAGGCCCTTTGGAGACCTTTTGGAGACCGTACTTGGTTTCAGTTACTGTTTGTCCCATACCTGTGTAACCAGTTCTGTTGCTTAGAAGTGTCTTTATCTCGGGGTTGGTTGTCCTGTCCTCTCCCCTTTCCCCGCCCTGCTTAAGCAAAACTCTTTGCTTGCCTGTCAATACTGTGCTCTCCATGGAGTGTTCAGTTCTATTGTACACTTACCTGTGGAAGGAGAATGGTTTCATTTAACTAGAACTGTTTTGAATTTATCTCATCTCAAGTGTTTCTAATAACTACTTGGGAAAAGCAGTCCTGTCAAAATCTACCCCAAATACCCCAACCATTTTCATTGATCAGTGACAAAATACGAAATTGTGTTATTCTTCCCTAATAGAATTTAGATGTTCTGTTGCAATAGGGGAGTGCAGGATCCAAGTAAAGGATTTACACATTAAACTCATAGAAAAGTGGAAGAAAGTACAGAACAGCAAAAACTGGAGGTAACACTTGTGCATTTCTGTGGCTTTTCTTTGTATGCTTAATTAGATTATGCTCTTCAAATGGAGTTTCATTATTTCAGTGCTGCTTAGAACACAAAGGCCTCTAAATAAACCTCATTGTGCCATGCTCCATTAAGAAAATTAAGTGCAAGTCCTTATTCAGAACAGAATATTTAGACAAATATGTTTTCTCCCTTTTCAGTTTTCATGTAGTTGTTTTGCTTTGGGTTTAAAACACCTGTACTGGGAAAAGTGTTCAAGGAATTAGCACTGGCACTAAGGAGATCTCTCTCCCCTTATATTGCATTTTTCTTCCAAAGTAAACATGTGTGTCTGTATACATACGTGTATGTGCATACTTATCCCCACACCAAAAACAATGATTCTTTTGAAACTCCTTGGAATTACAGATTTTTGAGAGGAATTGTTCTATACAGTTGTTCCACAAAGCCATGTAAGTAGCTGTGGACTTAAAACCCACATGTATTTCAGAATTATATTGCTTAGTAGCTTTTAAAGACGTTTCTTTGTTATTGAAATCTTTGTTTCATAATTCGACAGTGTATTCTTTGTGAAGAATTGCCTTAGTTATTTGTTGTAGTTTTTAACAGAACTTGATGCCTGCTGTACAAGGATTATGAGTAAGAAAAAAGGTGTTGGATTTCCATTAACTATCAAGCTGCTATTCTAGAAATCAGTGGTTTAGTAGCTTAGCTCTTCACTGTGAGTTAATTGTCAAGTATAGTGAAAATAAGGAGGAAAGAGTTTGTCTCTAGTTACTGTGAGAGTAAAGATTTCGCTAGGTACTTCTAGCTCTTTGTGTGCTTTGAGAGGAATGGCCTTGAAGTGGTCACTAATTTATTTTAATAAACTCTTACACAATCAGAATTTGGAGAAACCTGTGATTTGTATACATGTGACCTGGAATAAAAAGGCTGTTGATTCTTGTGAGATGATGTGAAGTGTGTGCTAGAAAACCTGCAGCTTCTGCCACTGTGGTAGGACCTGGCAGTTCAAACTTCACGGGGGAGCCAACCCTGGAGTTCTGTGTGCTCCTATATTTGTTCATTGCTACTTTGAATGGGATCTGCACAGCCTCAATAACTGGCTAATCAACTAGAATATACCACTACATACGAATACAAAGCTGTGATTTGGTATGTAGGCCCTTTCTAAAATCTTTCTGCAAGTTAGAAACTGAGTAACCTGCTTTGAATTCAGGCTAGCACAGCATTCAGAAGGTCTGGAGCACAGCGATTTCAAATTGTTTTTAAAAAAAAGTGTAAAATCCACTTGTAAGTATTAATTTCACCAGTAAAGGTAAATTTGTGTGTAAAAATAAAAATTATCACCTGTGATAATTTTCACAATGTTACGTGAAACTTCTTCCTCATACTTAGTAATTAATTTAGTTGTTACCAGACATAGGAAAGATATGCTGTATAGACTGAGAGTGAGTTTCTCAGATAAATCTAGTTCATTCTCTCTATTGCCACAATCTTCTTCCAACTGACAATCTTGTATACCTTACAAAAATGTAAAGTTGAATAAACCTAAGTTGCTCAGAGAAGAGTGACCAGAAACTGTTTTTTGATATATATTAAATAATATTTTTAGTAACAGAAATTTTTAAAAAAATCAGCAAAATGTTATGATGTTCTAATAAACTTTTGTTACAGTAAATATTTTTGACTTAGAATTTTGAGCATATTGGTTAGTTGACTGTAGAGAATAGTGGATAGTACTATAGTGCCATTTTGTGCACAGAATCCTCAGTTACTTGTGAGGCATAAAAATAGTGGTCTACCATAACTTTAAACAAACATGCTTTGTATATATGTATATATAAATATACACAAAAGATGGAACAGTAGATTTTCATAGCCTGCATCATTCGATATTACTGTTTTACTATCCTTTGGTTAGCCACACAAAGTAAAGAATATATAAAATAAATTTATAAACTAAAATAAATATATAAAATCCCCTGGAGGCCCTTAATTTATTTTTTTATATTAGTGCATATTGAGTATTTTTAATCTAATATTTATTTGAAGACCATAGTTGATGCAAGGTTCAGCTTGCCAAAAAGGTGATTGACTGAAACAGCCTGTAGTTTTTAAATGCTGACTGTTCAGAGTCCAAATTTCTAGGTCTGTGCTAGTAAGTGGAAGATATGCAAAAATCTTGCTAAACAACAATTTTCTTTGGTGCATTGTATTAATAAGGAGCATTTTTCCATGCTGTAATCACAGCCTGATAAATTGTGTAACTGTTGGGATAGTCTCCTTTCTGGCACATGTTTTTTTTCATAGGAAGTTACTTTACACAGTTGGGTCTATTTGTACTGTTTTCTTCAAGCGTCCTTGACAGGTGTTTAATCTTTGTAGAAAGTTTAGTACTACAACTGAGATTCGAGATACTTAGCTTTTCTGAACCGTGTATATGCTCCTGCAACTTGACAGAGAACTTGTCCTGAGGGCACCCAAAAAATTAAATTCCAGTAATTGTCCATATTTTGCCCTTCAGTTAGAAATACGTTCTCTACAGTGTAATGTTTTCACTCTCGTATCAGTCTTTGGTGTTACAGTTCGAAGGCATTTCCAATTCATGGAGAAATAACTTCCATCAGAATTTTAAAAAGAAGAAAAGATGTCAGAAAAATTACTGAGCTCTTAAGAAGCAGAAGAATGGAGGATAAGCTATTGTTTGTGGGTGAATAGTTAATAGTCTTTAGCATTTCTTATGCTTCAGATAAATGATTAATTTTCTCGAATTTCCCTAAAGATCTGAGACTAAACTTTCTGCCTGATATCAATTTAAACAGTTTTTGGAATTAGTACCTACAAATGTTGAACTGAATAAATGTTTTTTCTATTATAATCATGGCTTTATTATTAATAAGTACCCTGTTAGCTCTGATTAATGTGAAATTCTCTGTTGGAACTCTTCTGTGCTTCTTCAGTAAAAATGTAAGAACTCAGTAATTATCGCATCTAAAGTAGCATGTCCTTTGAGTATACTGAAGCTCAAAGGCCAGCAGTGATAAACAGCTTGTGCGTACTTCCTGACCATTTTAGTTAAAACTGTTTAATTAGTACGACACAATGATGAACACAGGGACTTGTTTTACTATGGGGAACTTACTGACAAAACGTTTAAATCCTTTTTCAATTTGTAATATCAGAGTTTAATAGCATCCCTAATATGGATTAGGAGAATGATAACATCATCTTTATTTATTGTTCTGATTCTTTTACTTAAGCTTTTCATTCCCTAGTGGTAAACAGGGAAGGAGACTAAAAGACTTGGCCTTGTTTACCCTTGCAATTTGAAGCAAAGAGAGAATGTAACTGGTCTCTGTACATAAACTTGGGATACAGAGTAATGGCAGGGCTGAAGGAAGATTTGGGAAAAGGTCAGGTACTGATGAAAGTGCAAATGTATATGAAATAACTAAAGTAGTTTGATTACTAATTTTCAGTCTTAGTAGGGTAATTGAAAAAACATTCTAGTAGAAATAATGGGAACTAAAAATTTAATTTTGAATTCGAACTTTATATATTTGTGAGAGGTTTTACATGCTCTGGTTGCACATGGTAAAGGAATGGATTGAGAAAGGGCCCCTTTGTTTAAATGCTGTTAGAATGGGGACATGCCTTAATATTTCTTCCTTTTTTTTTTTAACGCTTTCTATCTAATATAATGTTTTATTACATATCCTTCCATTACTGACCATCTGAATCACCTTTTGGCCTTTTTGTTTATTTTTTGAACCATGCTAAACACTCAGTAGCTGGTTTGAGGGGTTTGGGGGTTGGTTTTGGTGGGTTTTTTTGTTTTGGGGTTTTTTTGGTGAAGGATGACAAATGCTGTCATAATTTTATCCATGCATAAGCTGGTCAAATCTCCAGAGCATGTTTTTACTTGGGGGCAAAAGGATGGATGATAGTCTAGAATACATTGGAATTAAAAATTAATAGTCCCTTAGAGTTACCTTGCAGGCTCAACATCAGCTTAGCAGTACCAGTTAACTTGGTCCATATCTTCATTATTTTTTCCCTGTTAAACTCTTCAAGAATTTAGTGCAATTAATTTAGGTGATTACCTTGTCATTTTTTTGTTAATGTTGTTCTTCCCATTTTATTCTTACTTTCTGCTTTTGCTGTTTGCAGATCCTGTGGTCTTTTTGTGTATGTAAATAAAAAGAAAAGGAAGGTAGGGTGGAAGTAAGACAAGTAAAAACTTAGTAAGCAGCATTTGCCTTGGCAGTATTCCCCTTAATATTTTTCAAAGTAAATTTGGAAATCTGGGAGAAAAAAATGAGTTGCATTTGGTACTGATAGGAAAGTTGAACATATTTGTTAGGATACCATGTTTTTATGGTAATGCTTGTATTAGTAACTTCTTCAAATTAGCATCATAAGATTAAACTCCTAGTTTTATATGCATGTTCGTATACATGCTACGTCCAGCATGTCTGTGACACTCCCTGCAGAAAGCAGTGGAGTTTTTTTCTTGTTTAATCAGTATACAGGCTGAGCTTGTAAGGGTAGGTATCCCCTAATCTGACATTAACAGCTAGTGCAAGACATTTGGGTGTGTCTCTTCACCATGGAGGAGGAGAACTGTACATATATGGGGAAGCCAAGTGCTAAAGGAGAATGGTAGTGTAGAAAATTAGTCTAAACAGGTAGTTTGAAGATACTCGTTACTTTCCTGTGGATAAAAGAACTAAAATTATTCAAATAAATTAATTTTAGTAAAAATATTTAAATTTGGGCATTACAAAATTTCAGGTTGTAAAGAACGTGTCCAGCGTGACTTTTTGAAGTACATCTTGCAGTCAACATCCATCATGATTGGTTTTGGTCCTACAGTGCCTTTTGTTATAGCTCATCTCATTTTCTATGCAGTCAGGCTTTCCATGGGCAATCTGTTTGATCACAGCTGTCTTAATACACTCTTCCATTTCAAATTCTGCACTTTATGTGCCTATGTTTCTTTCTTTCACGAATTACAGAAATATTCGGGTGCACGGTTTCATTTGATTAAGTACTACAACTCTCTGGTGTCAGCTTGTGCTTGCTTTTGCTGAACTGATTTTCCTCAGAACTTTTACTTTATGTAGTAGCTCTTGCAAGATGTAAGTCTAGGAGAGTTGGGTGCAAATACAGGTAATGAAAGGTCAGCTGTGAGGCAGATATTTGTTACATACTGATTTTGTTTTACATTGGGGTTTTTTTTCAGTCTGTTCTTTGAAATGTTTATTTTAGGAAAGAAGGACTTTATACAGGGATGAGGAAGTGCTTCAGCATGTTATTTTTGCTTGCTATTGTGAGATCAGGTACACTTGGGTACACCTGCTGAACTTGTTGGTAGTTTTTTGTGAACTAACGTCCTGTGTACTTTAACTAGGATTGGGGACTGCAGTAAATGTGGAAACAAATCGACTAAGTGCTGAAACAATACTTAAGAGAGCAAGGTAGAGCATGTGTTTAAAGCACATAGGTGAATTTACAAATTACTGTTTGGACACCAGACTGCTTAGTAGTTCTACTTTGTTACTCAAGTCAGGAACAGATCTTTCCTCTGCTGTAGAGAGTAGAAGCAGACTCATGAAGGAGATGGGGCTGGTATGTGAGAAGCACAATGTTTTAAGGATGGAGGAAATAGAGAGAAAAACCCTTACTTGAGGATTAAGAGGTTTTTAAATTGTTTAGTTTCCCTTCTGATTAGTTGACAAAAGGAGACCTGTAGCACTTAGCTGGTAGTACTTTCCCCAGAAACTGAACCTGGCAATTATAATACCATGCTGTCTTCACCCCCTCCCCCTGCAGTGGTCAGTCAGCTTTTGACAGCCATATTAGACATTTCTTCCTTTTTAGTAACTCTGTAGTTTAGACCTTAGTGTTTGTACACTCATGTTTTTTTTGGAGTTGCCCTTGCAGAAGTAATTCGATGCTTTCCAGTCAGAGGACAGCAGGAGTTCGGTAACTTCATACGGGTAGGTCAGTGAAATGCCAGTCTTAGCTAACTGTGCTTGCTCTGTGTTTTGCTGGCATAAGGTGGCACCAAGCCCCATCTAGAATTGCTGTTTAATGTAATTTTGAGTTCCAGTCAGAATACCAGCTTAATACTTTGTATCGCTCCTAAATCATATGCTTAGATAAAAATTAATTTACGTGCCCTTATTGGTAAAAGGTCTGTTGTTTATTACTGGAGTAAGTCTGCCCACAAACCTTGGAGGTGCATATTAATTAAAAAAAAAAAAAAAAAAGTTGCCTTTTAAGCAGCATGGTCAAGTTTTTTTAAACAGGTGTTCTGTTTTGAGGTTATATTATTTCTGAAGTTAGTAATACATTTAAAAAGTGTACATCACTTGTCGAGTAAAAGTTTTCAGTGTAACGCTGCATCTATAGCATTAATTTCTAGTTTGAATTTGTTCCATATTTCAAAAGAACAGAGTTGTTTTGCTCTGCATATGTGTCTCATTGATATTGGTCACTTGGTTGTCTTATATATGAGTCTTCTTGAGAGGAAGATTGTACACAAATCCAGCTTCAGGAATAAACTTTCCTTGTAGGCATTTCCTTCCTTTTTCCATGTTTTGTTTCGTTGCTTGAGAAATGTTGTTTACCTGCCTTGGTTTGGAATGTTGGATTTAAAATCAAACATAAATGCTATCTCGATAGGTATCTCTGCATAGGAGATTCTGGGTTTCTGTAGCTAATAGATATTTATCCATTGTAGTGTGGATCTACTCAATTTATGAAATTAGTCTCTGTTTTTTTTAAAGCTAGTAAGAACACTAGTTGGACACCATTGTTTAATTTCAGTCACTTCAGCATAATATTAATTCACAGTTCTAAGCTCTTATATGTTTCTTTTCTCTTTAAGAGCAGTGTAAAGTAGTGAATTCTGTGAAGGCGCTGATTCCTTTTGAAATTTGCTGCACTACTTCGAGTGAATTCTTTTTCTTTCAAATACACTCAGTATTTTAAGAAAAATAATTTTGCTTAATGAGCAGCCAGTTCCTTTTTACACCTTATTTGCACTCAGTTGTCTCTTATTTTATAGTATAGCACTTCTTCTCCTCAGGAAAGCTCATGCAACTGTCCTCGTCGTGTGCATTCATCCACCCAACACTTCAGTTGCTTAGCTTGATTAATGCTTTTTCTGAAGGTTTCTGTCTCTTTAGAGTACTGATCCAAGTGTGATCAATATCTCTCAGCTGTGTGGTTTATAAACACTCAGAACATACTGACCCAAAAATTTGAGTTTGTTCTAGTTGCAAACATTGTGATCTGTGGTGTCAAAGGGCACTGAGCGCTTTGCCCTGTGGTCAGTGATACAGGGGCTGCTTGCTCTGGGAAGATTATCAACTAAATTGTGATTTAAAGTTGTCTTAAATATGCAGCAGTTTGTCAGATTATTTTTTTCCTTGTAAAGTATAGGTGGTCTAAAAATGTGAATGCTGTATTAAATAGATAGCTCTGTATTGCTGTTCCATCTGGAAATGACCAGTTCTTACACTGCTAATGTGTTTAAGTACTGATGATAATGAATACATTATTCAAATCAACATCTTAAATGTCTGCGTCACACTATTTAACCTAATTGCTTGAATTTTTTAATTTGAACTTATTTGACAATTTGATTACCATTTTTTAAAAAATGAATCTTGCATTAAAAGTAAAGCAAAGTTGATGTCATTCAACACAAACACTAAAATAGTGTATCTTGGGCTTCAATCTCATTAGATTTTTTCAAGTTACTCTAGCCAAAATAATATTGTGCATATCTTTTTTTCTTTCAAGAGTGCAAATGTTGTCCTTGAGACTGGAAAAATTGTAAACAAGGGCTTTTGAGTCTTTGTGAAGGATTTCAGGTTTTTTTGTGAGTCAGCTGATGGGCAAACTGAAACGAGAGAGACTTGAAACTCTGGCTTTGTAATATAGATAGGGTTGGAACATAACATATATCTCTAAATCCTGAGTCACTACAGACAGGTAGGCTGACATGTAAACCTGAAGTACCTCTCAAAGCCTTATAGTAACTTTGTTCTGCTGTCTCTCCTGTGGTAAGTATGAGGTAGTTCCCCTTCTCTTGCAGTGTCTGCAGTGGTGTTGCTCATCACAGAACTGTAGGAAGTGGTGATATCCCTCTCCTTACTTTAAAAGCCCAGTGTAAAAGGCAAAAGTTAGTTAGAAATGAAGGCTGAATGTAGCAATTGTTGACATGCTGCTCTTTTAGTAGTGTTGTAATTGTAGATATTTAGGATAATACATTCCATATGATTTGATATCCAAAGGTGTTACTATTACTGTATTACTGGACTGTAATAATGCTTTTCTTAGTGCTCAACGCTGACTGAAGCACATAAGTCTATAGTGCTTGTGTTGTGAGGCTTGTACCCTTAAATATTCCCAACCAGGTGGGCTTTTAAAGGTGATTCAGGTGCTTTTCAGTTTCGACTCATTTGTCTTTTTATGCCTTGTCTTCTTACAGTTAGAGCATAGACTTAAGGTTTGGTAATAGCTTTTAGCAGAAGTCATTTAGAGCAAACAAGGCAGATCTTAAAACACTAAAGGAAATATTGAGTGCTCTGTTTTGAGCTGTCTTCTGTGTTTCTGACCTGTTCTGCAGTTTTAGGTTTGAATTTTGCAAGTTTACTGATTATGGCAGATACACACATCTGGAGAAGACTTTTTGTAACAACATTTCCAGAAGGTGAATGGAATTATTAGTTTAATTTTTCACTTCAGATATGGTCAACACTCAGAAGTCTATTTATTATTTCTTTGTTTAGAAGAGATACTTGTACAACAGCGAATAGGCATTGAAGTTTATAATCTTACTTTCTGTTACACTTGATTGAAGTATATCACTTGAAGTCTGTAGTAGGATGAGAAATGCTACCAGTTAGATAATCCTGCTGGGTTTTGTTCTAAATTTTGGAAGGTGGATTGCTTTTGCTTTGATGAAACAGTTTAAAATTACTTTCTCTGACATGTTTCAGTGTTTTCATGGCATGACGTTTTAGACCTAGTTTGGTAAATCAACCCCTAATCAACCTGAAGTAGTATAAACTGTGTATAAAGCTATGATTAAGTGAGATGTTTATTTAAAAAGTGAGGTTTTGTAGTTCTGCTTGTGAAATACTGGGAGTATTTTCAATATATTTAAAGACAGAAACAGGTATTTCAGAAGTTGATTTGTCATAAATGAGGTAAGAATTCTGATTCACCTTCCCCTATGAATTCATAAAAATCAGTTTGTTTCACTGTGGAGTTCTTAGTCTACGAATGAGATTGCAGTTGTGTTACCAATTCTCAAATGTGTGTAAAAGTTAAAGGAGCAAAGCAAAAATTATCTAATACTGGTTCTAACTATAAATTAAAATTTAGTCAGCTAAATTAAGCAGTTAAAATCAGTCGCATGAATGAAAAGCATGTGTATGTTTAGGACTGTTAAACACCTTAGTTTGTCACTCACTTCAGAAATTTGATGAAATGCATTTTTTCCCAAAGTATCTTGCTTGAATATGGAAACTTCCATCACAGCTCTAATTGGTAAGGCCTATCTTTATCCACAAAACAATACTATGCATCTGTATCATGGGGTTTAGTTGCTTGGTTGCTTGGTGCGGTGCTTTACTGCTTTATTTTTAACTTTGCTTGTGAAAGAGTGCTATTATGGAGGAAAAAATAGTATTTGCTATTTATATAGTACTGCTTTGAGGTCTTCTGATTTGGAAGTGTGCAATTTTTGTGTTTCCTCTGTTCCCATCTTTCAAGGTGGCAAATAAATAAATTTTGTCAACTTAGAATTATAAAAGACTGAATAATTCAGCATAAAATCTGTTGCCTTCAAGGGATGAAGACTTTGTCTAAAATTCCAGTAACTAATAAAATAAAACGAAGTGGTTACTGAGCACCTCTCCTTTATATAAACTTGAGTATAACCTCAAAGCCCGTTTCTTCAAAGTCAGTTTTTCCTTTCGAGAGGGGGAAAAGCGACTGCATTTCTCTGGTAAATTTAAACAAGAGAGTAAGTCCCTTAAGTACAAGAATTCAGTTTCTGATTAGTATTTGTAACTATAGTATCACTATCTGCAATGGTACTCCAACTTAAATGTATCTTTCTCACTTCTAATTACTGAGAAATGGAAGTAGTCAACAGCTAAATTGCCAACTTTAAGTGCGTTGGGTAATGTCATATGTAGTCACATCTAATTAAAAGGTATTATTATGGAAATTAGTTGTTGGACTGTATATCCTGAGGATCCTTTGTTATTGGAATATGAGTTTAATGATGTAAACTGTGAGGCTTAGAGGGCACTGCTGGATCCTACAATTAGGTTTTGGAGACCGATTTACACACACCACAACTTGTTAATTCTCTAGATAAATGTGTCACGATTCCCAAGTAGAGCATGGAATTGAACAATTTTTACTCATCTCCTGGTGTTATTGAAACTGATGTCTTGTCAGTGTTCTGAAAACCTCATCTTAGTGGATAGGATGAAACAGATTATTCACTATCTCGCTTAAGCATGCCTACTATTAGATTGTTCACAGGATCTGATTTCCTGAGAGAGTTTCTGTTAACAATCTTTCAATTACTGTTTAAAGGTTTTTATGACCACTTAAAGGAGGGAACTACCAAACGGTTCTGTGGGCCTCTAAATAATTGCAAATGGGAATCTAATGATAACAGAGATTCCCATTTTAAAACCATGAAATTGTTAATTTGTCTATCTTTACAGCTTTCTCACTTATGTTGATAATTCTAAGCAATTTAAAATCCAATTATTTCAAAAATACGACAGTAATTAGATCAGTGTTTTTACATGAGCAGGACAGTAGCATAAAAAAAATCATTTTGAGAGATATTATTTTAGTTATTTGAAGTGGAATTGAAACTACCCGGTTAAGATTCTCTTTAAACTTGTGGCATGAGGAATAGGGTTAATGTTAAAAACAATATTAAGTGGAAAGAAAATGGGACTAGTTTATATTATTATGTACAAAACGTATTGAGAAAGCAGAGGTGAGGCAAATGATGTACAAACAGGAAGGGGTTTTGCCTTATTAGGAGAAGAAACAATGTTACTGATTAAACATGCTAAAAGAACAAATTGCTATTCACAAGTACTATTTCTAAAGGTAATATTTATACAACTACACAATTTATAAACAGTAACAATTAGTCCAGAAGGGGTGGGAGGGAGGCAAACCCTAAAATGCTTTTTGCTTGAGTGTGTTTGACAAGGCATGGCTTCTGTCTCTGGTAACTGATAAGGTCTCTGCTTTGTTGTTGTGTGTTCTTCTATCTTCTGTCTGCTGATCCAGCCCGCAGTGTTGTCAGCTCAGTGAGGAATGTCAGGAGACTTGAGCAAAAGGGACATTAAATGGTTGACACTGAGGGATGGCAGTAAATGAGATGGGAGCTAAATATATAGGTTTGTGACATTCTAGCAGCTGGCTAAAGTCCTGCTGTTTGTTGCTTGGGTATACTAGCCTTAAAAAGGAAGAGAATGCATTGTAGCACCGAGAAGAAAAAAAACAGCTGGTGGCTTATCAGTCAGCCCTAATGACAGAGAAGGTTAAAGAGTTTGGAAGGACAAATTTTGAAGCAGTGCTTTTATTAGTAACATAAAATTTTTAATTTGTTATGAGTAGCTTTATAAAACTACTCTAAAACTTGGCTTGGTCAGCGTAAAATGATGTGAATGCTTCGCTTGTTGTCCAAATAAAATTACTTTTAAAATTTGCTTATTTACTTTTGATTCAAGCAGTTTGTTAGGTGATTTTGACAGTAACTTTGTTTTGATGTTTTCTTGCTCCATAATGGGACTTGTGGAAACAGTTTGATACTTGATTAAGTATCTTGGAGTTTAATGCTTAATTTAGAAAAAAAAAGGCTTATTTTTCTAATAGATACAAGCATGAATGCCCTCGAATGGTATAAACTTTATGTACCTTAATCCCCATCTTTATTAGAGAGATAGAAAAGTGCCATGTGATGTAAATATGATTTTATGTTTGATACGCTTTCAAAATGAAAGTTAATGTTTAGAAAAATCCATGTTTAATTGCTTAAAAGCTTCATATTTGACACGTAACTTATAACTGCATCTAGTTCTTGCAGTAAAGGCTGTTTGAATGTAAGTTTGAAATAAATACAGCACCTCAGTTGAAAGATTAGTCCTGCTTGATACTCTGTTGGTTCTTCATGTCTGAGATTTTAAGTTTCTTCTCAACAACCTGTTTAGTTCTTGAACCCGAACTAGATTGTTACCACTGTCTTACAGCTGACTCAGAAGTGAAGAGCAAAACCTCATTTATGGCTCCTCAGCAAGTGAAGTGGTAGTGAAGAAGCCTTTCTGTCCTCTTTTGTACTCAGAGCGACTATCTGTGTTGGTGGCACTCTGACGCTGGCTTGAGCAGGTCCCTGAAAGAAGCCGTGGGCTAAAAACATGGAACTGTGATAGAGTTTAAAAGCCTGTAGTGGAGGGGATTTTCCCGTTTTTTGTTTCAAGTGCTCCTTATGCTGTGGCATAATCTGACAGGATGGGAAGAGATCAGGAAATTCCAGATCTCCTGCTCATAGGGGGAATTGGTCTGTCCCCTTCCTTAAAGTTTGTTGGAGTGTTTGTGGAAGCGAGGTGTAACTGAGCAGCTTAGTGTCTTAACAGAAGACTGCAACAGTGATAGTTGGGTCTCATTTGTCTTAATGTTAGGAGCTGGTTTTCTTCCTATTATAGGAGCAGCTTCTCCTTGTTAGAGTAGTACTACCAGTGTGGTTTTCTATCATTCTGAGATGGTCTTGCATTAATTTCTGTGACTGTGTATGTTTTTCTTCTCTATGGTATGCGAAAGTTCAGGTGGACTGTACATAGCAGGATGATGCACCAGATAAGGTTTTCAGGCCTTGAATAAAAGAGATTAGAGAGGTTTGAGCTGCTTTGCTCAGGGAATTTGATGTATTGTGTTTAGGCAGATTTACTTTTTTTTATATACCCATGTATAGAGAGATTTATGGCTGTAGGGCTGTATAGTAATTTGAAAATCTTCTCTTGCATTTACTACATGATGCCATTTCTGAAGTGCTGGTTCCCTTTTTTACTTAGCACAGCAGCTCTTGGTGGATCTTAATTTTGAATTCTTTAACTTGTTTAGGTCAGTGCCAATATTACCCATGTGTTACATTATACAAAAATATCAAAATAAATATCAGCAGAACTTAGCTAATTTAATAAACTTGCTTTTATTCCTTCTACATAGCTAATGCAAGTTTATTCACGGTATTAGCTTTTTTCCAAGTGGTTGTTTCATTCTGCACTGTAAAAATCAGAGGCACATAGCTTTATGTTAGAGGTCAGTAATTTAAGAGTTATTCCTAAATTCTCTCTACCTTTGTAGTATGTTATCTGACTTCTGCTGCTGCTCTTTAAAGGAACTTCTGGAGTGCAGCATCTTCAGTGTTTTGAAATTTCTTGATTCTTTGACAATATAATGTAATGTCTTATGGCAGCATTCATTTTCACAAAAAACTGAGATCTCCCTTTGGGTTTGGATTGCTTTCTAGCTTCCATCTGGAGGTTCTGTTACCTTAATGAGAAAATTACATGGTGGAGGTGTAATTTTGCTACAGAAAAATAGAAATTAAACCAGATTTATTACACAGTTTTAGGACAATAAAGCTTCTTAGTATTCACTAAAGTTTGAACTAAATGGTAGATCTCTTGGCATAAATGTTTACATCTTGGGTTAGTTTCTAGAAAATGAAGTTGAATAAAATACTGAATAGCTGGGGTAATTTGCCAAATCTAGAAGATAGCATACCTTTTTTTGGTATGCTGTTAGAGAGACTGATCTTCAAATTGGCCAAAGAATTTGTGAAGAAATTATGTTAGCTCTTTAGCAGCTAATCTGGGAAAACTAGGCCCTTGAGATTAAAGATATTATCTTTGTGCTAACATAGAAATTTAAAAAGATTTTTTCCATCTGTGATAACACAGGTATACATTTTGTTTAAGAAATAAAGTGAAATCTTCTGCCCAGAGGAGCTGAAAGTATATTTTCTGGGAAGACTATGTTAGTGGTTCAATGTTGTTTCAATGGATGAAAATTAAGTTGGCATCCTAGATAACATTTTGAAGATACTGCGTTTTGGATATACAGGAATTACTGCATCCTGAATTCTTACGGCTACATTTTGATGATAAATTCTGACAGATACCCATTTCAAACAGCTGACAAAACTGTATGTTGGCTTCTCTGATTAGTTGTAATGCATTCAGCCAACTAGGTGTAGCTACTGCTCAGATGGTTGTCACATTAATTAGAATTTCAGTGCTAAAAATTAAGTGTTACTTAGATAAATGCCTAGCTATCATTATAGTCCATTAAAATTTTTCAATACCTAAATGAAACAGCACCAAGTATTTAATTTGAATTTACTTAGGTCCTCTTATAACCTGCAAGTTTAGAATTTGGAGAAAAAAGTTGTATACTTCAGTGTATTACTTTTAGTTTGTTTTTTTATCTTTTAATCTGTGCTTTGACATTTCTTTGTTCTTTAGTTAAGAAAGCTGTATTACCATTATTAAAATGACCTGGAAAGCTAGCCTGATTTTTAAAATTTATTTATTTCATTTTTTTTATAGGTCTGGTCTAATGTATTTACATGAGGTTTGTAAAGTTGTTTGTCAGTTAAACACGCTCTCAAAGCCTTCAGCAGAGAGGTTATTGGAGGTGAATGATGTGGATTTAAAGGATTTAGTAATTCATTCTAAATCCCAGCTATACTTTTAAATGCATTTTTTTAAAAAAAAAATTCTAAGGAGCATTTTAAGCATTAGGATGTGGTCTGCTGGGTAAAAATGGTATTTTATTGACATCACATGGATAATCTGGCTTGTCTAGCTTACAGCTGCCGTGATCAGCAGCTGAGCTTTTTGAATGATCACTGTATCAGTGGCTGATATTCAGCTCAGTCAGGAACAAATGCAAATAATCTGTAATAATCTGTAATGGGCAAGTCAACCTTACCAACAAAGCTAACATTGCAGAATTATGGTATGTAAATTGTGGCACCCTTACAGGACCTGAAGGGAGCCTACAAGAGAGCTGGAGACGGTCTTTTAGGATAGGTCAAGTGGGAATGGATTTAGACTGAAAGAGGGTAGAATTAAATTAGATACCAGGAAGAAATTCTTCACTGTGAGGGTGGTGAGGCACTGGCACAGGTTGCCCAGAGAAGCTGTGGGTGCCCCATCCCTGGAAGAGTTCATGGTCAGGTTGGATGGGGCTCTGAGCAACCTGGTCTGGTGGAAAGTGTCCCTGCCCATGGCAGGGGTTTGGAATTAGATGATCTTCAAGGTCCCTTCCAGCTCTAACTCTTCTATGATTCTATGCAATGAATTAAGGTGATATTTTTACTTTAAGATGGTTATGTTGCTGTGATGTTGGGGCTTTAGTTGTAAGGTGGTGCTCCATAAAAACAATTTTGTTTTTATTGTAGCAGGCAATATATCTATTAAAATTTATCGCCCAGTTAAAATCACCTCAGTTTTCTATCGGAAATTATATGGGGTGCTGTTTATTTTGGCACATTCCAGAACACAACTGGAAGTAGTATTTAATTTGTTAAATAGTGTTACAGTGCCAGAATACAGGTACTAGCAAAGAGAACTTAATAGTTGAACAGGACTCAGGGTTAGCCTTTGAAAACTTAATACTTGTGATTCTAGTAAATAATAGAACTACTTTAAGTGGCAAAATCTTAAATTGAAAAAAAATTCTGATTTAGACCATCCTAAAAGTTCTTATTTATTGTACCACCTGTTTTAATGTTACTTAGAGAACATCACCAGTAAGAAATAGTAATAGATGAGTAATTTTTAAGGTAGAGCAAACTGTTTATTATGGTAATCCACCCTTTAAACCATTAAACACGTATTGGTGACGTCCAAGAAGGGAAGGCAGCAATTCCTAATCCTATAGCGAGAGCAAGGTGCTACTGTTCCTCACTGATCGTTTACTATCTAGTTATTAAAGTTTAACTGGAAAACAGATAAATGTGTATCAGCATTTCTTACTAAAGATCGCATGCAGAGTGTATGAAGACAAGGCCTGTTTACTCACTGTCCAACGGATGCTAAATATTGTGCTCAGTTTTTGTGAGCCAACTGATTTGCAGCATGTGTGTGTTCATTCAAGAGATTTTATTGGGTTCTGAACATAATGTGAACAATTCCGTGTCTGAATTGTGCTGATGGCACCGGGTTTCTAGATGAGGTGAGCTAGAGGTTAAACAGCATTGAGGAGGACTGACTCATGCATGCCATGAAACATAAATACCCCAGTACTTAGAACAGAGATTTAAGTTGTTCTGCCCTGCTCCGCATAGTGCTTACTAATAAGTTTGATAAAGTTTCTGGAGATCTGTCTCCGTTCTGGACATCCCACAGAATCTGTACTGTTCTAATTGACTTAAAAAAACCCCCGCCCAATTAAATATAATGTAATTTTAAGGAATTTAGCAGGTACCGAAATTACTCCTACACTAACTGCATTATGTAATACTTAAGTTAAATGTAGTTCTGGGAGAGAGTAATAGATAAAGGTATTTGAATGGAGAGAACTCATTTACTCTTTTACTAGCTGAATTTTTCTTTGGAACCTCTGCATTGTGTAATAGTGAAAACCTTTGCACTGAAGTGTTCTTTTCATGTTCCTCCAGATGCTGATATTTTTTGTATAGTACATCAGACTTCAAAACACTGAATGGTAACTTTGTTCTCCTGCTGCACAAATACTATGTTTTAGTAATATATTACATTTGTGTTCATATCCTTTGGTTTTGCATTAATACATATTTTACAGATGGTTTTGAACTAGACCAAGCTGGTCTTACTCCCACAATAATTATCAGTTCTTTCCCATAACAAGACAAGTTATTATCTGGCTTTGATGTTGAGAAGTGATTATGGTAACTGAACTAGAACAAAAAAAAAAAAACCCCAAAAATGCCCCCAACCCTATAATCTTTGTTAAAAATGTATGCAGTGTACTACGTAAGGATGGAACCAGTCCTAGTGCATTACATGTGTACTGAAAATTTTTCTTATACATTTAATACACTAAGAAAAAGAAAAAAAATCTTTTCATTATCCCCTTTCTAAAATGTTGTTCTTCTCTTTGTGTCAACTCAAATTTTAGAGAATTGGAAATACTTTAAATATTTTATCTGTAGTGACCCTTTTATTAAATGTTGGGGATTAAATTGCTCACAGTTGAAGTAATCTCAGATCTGCTAGAAGTTTTGATTTTGTTTGTCCAGCACAAAAGTACTTAATTGAAAATATGACAGATCTTAATTTTCTGATGGTTGATACTCCGTATTTTATTCTCCAGTACCTTAATGGTTTTATTTTTGTGTTTAAATGATGAAGAGATTATTTAATGATCATTTGTATGCATAAATTGCTCACAGCAGAGCATTTCTAATTTACTACTTAACTTCATCACTTAAATGCTTCAATAGTTCTCATTTAGCTTTGATTATAGTATTAGAATGGTGTATATCAGATACCCACAGCAAATATAAGTAGATATATTTGACATAAGCAGATTATATGTGTCATGCACATATTCACTACATGTGCACTTTGGCCTTTACTTGGTTATTTTGCTTAGAAAACATGCCGTGTTTAGGGATGGAGAGAATGTTTCTCACGTATTGTTGTCTGCAGCATCTCTTCTATGACCAGTAGTAGGTGGGTTTGGTAGAGACTTGGGGAAACAGCTTCACATGTTGTCACTAGCAGTCTTAACAACTACCTAAAGTTAGTTTGTATGTAAAAATTAACTTCTAAATGTGGTTACTATTGTCTGTGTTCATTGTATTGACAGTGAGACCATCTGCTTTGTCAGCCTCTTCTCCCTTTAGAATCTCATCAGATAATCTGTTTTTCTTAACTATGTTACAAACTTGACAAATTCCACTGGAGCACGTTTAATCCTCAGAATACATGCTAATGTAGTTGATGAAATTTCACAATTTCAGCGTTATTCTTGAAACATTATACTTTTCCCTCTTGATTTCTGAAATATATACAAGTGGCTGTTTATGTAAACTTGGCCTTCTCTGTTTTTAGTTAATCTATAATGTGGTCACTGAGTAAGTTGTGTGTGGGATGTACTTGCTTTTAATTTGATAATAAAACTGCTTCAACAAAAGCTGTGTAGCTTTTTTCTGTTGTGATAGGTGTGGTGTTGAATCACTGAAAATACTTAATAAGGCATAAAATATATCTGAAGTTTCTCTTCATGGAAGAAGAAACTTTCTGTTTTGTTAATCGCAACCTACCAAAAAATGTAGTATCATCTTCTGTATGGGGATGAGATAGTGGCAGCAGTTTCAAGTATCTAAGGAAAATATTTTGCCTGAAAGAAGGGGGTGAGGGCTGTAAATGTTAACTGAAAGTTTATGTATTTAATCCATCCCTGCTATCTTACTGGCAATTTACATGTTTACAGGTGTAAGTGCTGGTTCTCTTAACATTGTGTTTGTGTTTGTATACATACATGTGCGTAAATATACATCGCTACAGCTGTGCTTGTAAAAAAAGCCCAATTAACCAAACATCCCCTCTCCCCCACCCCCCCCAAAAAAAAAAAAACAAAACAGCAAACCCAACCAAAAACCCCAAAACAACAACCAGAAGCCAATTTTTTGACAAAGTTGTCATTGTGAAAATGGTTGTGTGGGCATGGTATACTAATGGAGTAAATACTGGAAAATGTTATTGCTAGAAAGCATATGCAATGTAAGTAATTTGCCCATTTGTCATTTCTTTTTTCCTATAAAATGTTTCAGATTACTTTCTCAGAAATTCAGTCTCAAAGGTACCCAGCTGTAGTTTTATGGTACAAGTTTTGTTTATTAAACACTACCTAACTGAAAGTATACAGTCTTAAGGTTTAATATGCTGTGTTTTTTTTCTAGTATCTCAATTGGTTTTATACTTGTTTCAGGTTAGAGACGTGAAAAAAATCAAATCAGCCGTACATATCTGATTTTCTTTTTTTTGGTACGATTATCTAAAACTTGGCTGAGAACAATGCAAGATTTTTTGAGAAATGAAGAAATATTTTATGGAAAACTAATCGTATTACTGGTATCAGAAAACAATATTCCTTTAAAAAGAAAAAAAAATTAAAAATCAAACCTAAATTTTCTAATTTTGGTGGGTCAGTGAAAGCTTTTATTGGATTCAGAGTCCATTCTTGTATTTGTTTTGTCAGCATAGTGTTATTTTTTTATCTTCTTCTTTAGTATTTCCAGTTTGTTTGCATATAGATGTTTCAATTAAATGCATTAGCTGATTTTCTTTATAAAAAACATACATGAAAATACATACTTGAATTTAATTGTATCTTTAAGAAATTTATTAATCCTTGGAGTAATGTTAATCTTGCTCACAAAGAGTACTCACTCATTAAACAAACACCATTGTGAGTGTCATACACATTCATCACGCTTTGTTTTGAGTGCCTTCATTGTCTTGCACTTCCTTTGTGTCTCTTCATGACTCCATTTCCATGGTTGGCATTTTAGCTTGTGACTCTGTCAGATTAAGTTATCTGCTAAATGGTCTTGGAATATGACTATTGCAATCTGAGGACATAGGTTTCCTCTGAAGTGGCTAAACTGTCTGCCAGCATTGCTGCTTAAGATAAAATTGCCAGATGTTCTCCATTATAACATTCAGTTTTCAGTTGCTTCTTAACCATGACATATTTTAACCACTGAACCGTGCAGAGTTCTGGTCTTCAGATGCTTTTTATTTGGTGTGGAAAATCATATGAAAATGAAATGAGCAGGAAATGCTGCTCTCCACATCTTCAAAAAGCAAACTAACCACCAGGACATTTTAAACCACATTTTTGAGATGCTTTAGTTTGTTTAATGTATCAGTGTGCAATCTGAAAGCTGATTTGACTATGGAGATGGCTGGATAGAAGGTATAGTTTTCTCTCTTGGTGAAAATCCACTTCCAGCTGGTGGTGATGTCTAGCATATAACTAGGCTGTAAAATAAAATTGGGAAAAAATATGGATAAGTGAAGGTGAGGCTGCTTGCCTACTGATTGAGAAGTCTGAAGTTTTTATCTTGTTATGATTTAAAAAAAAAAGAAACGGTATGTAAAGGTAGTCTCAAAATGGAGAACTTGTTTTCATATATGACATAAGTATGCTGAAGCTGCTTTCTACAGGAGGATAAGAATTAAATAACGTCATCTAGGGTGGACATTTATGGTTACAAGTACTTGGTGGTAGTAATTACGGGGCGTGTTTAAGGAAATACTAGAATTTATGTGATTTTTCTAAGCTGGGGGTCAGAAGGTGAAATCAAATGCTAGATTACTAGAAACATAGATACATTGCAAAGCATTTGTTATAAATAATTATTAAAGAAAAGGCTCCTTTTTTGTGTTTATAATTTTTTTTTCTGAATTTAGCTGTTTGTTACATCTTAAAGGATGCTTAAAGTCAGCATGAAGTGTAGAGCATCTTTGTTTTTGGTTTTGATATAATGAGGAACTACTGAGCTTTTCTTGAGACTTCGGCTGTGTATGAAAAGTAGTCAAATATGCATTGTACCTAAGGAACATAAAAGCTTTTTAAGACTTTTCTTGATTTCCTTAAGTTGAAATAGACTTGAAGAATAGCTTGTTTTGGCTTTTTTCCAGTCATAAGTTACTGACTCTGCAAAATCAATGTTTAGTAAGTCACTGGAACATTTGCTAATAGGATGGTACAATAAATGAGTTTTTAATTGAGTTAAATAATTGTTTGATCAAATGCATGTGTTTATGTTCTTTCTTGCTAGATTTAGATATTTCAATCAAATTGGATTTTTTAAAATTCATTTCCAGTAATGAAATAAAGAAATTTTTTCCATAAGTTAAATTAGATCTTGCCACATCTTATTTTCATATTTCAAAGGAAAACACGAAGTACAAAAGTCAGCATAGTAGTATGAAATTTCGTATTACTGGTCTACCCGAAGTTCCGCAGATTTTAACTTGCATGGAAAGTTCCTTAAACACTGCATTTCCCATACTGTAAAAAACAGACACACTTCTTTGCAGTTTCTTAATAATCAGCAGCTCTGAGCCTTTGGCATGGCTCATTCTTACTTTTCTTTACTGCTTTTGTTCTGGGTGTGGGGACTGGTGAGGCATAGGAGGACTATAAAAGCAGCTGGTCTGCTTAGGAATTAGTTGTTCTATGCATAGGGAATACAAGATGTTTGTATCAGGGAATTTCTTATGCAGTGGACTTGTTAGGTAGGTCACCACATGGAAGTTTTGTCGACTCTTGGGAATGTCAGTTGCTGCAGAATAATCATTAATATCCCAGAGCAGGTGCAAACATTAGGATTTGGAGCAGCTTTTTTTCCCTAATACATTTTTTACTGCTTAAAGTCTTTGAGTAACAAAGATCCTCATGTGCAGTGTCCCAACATATGCTGTCTGTTGCTTTTCTTTAAGTGTTTTGGATACCTTCTCAAAGAAAGGCAGCAACTGTCTTACACACCAGCAAGTTCCAGTAGTGTTTTGTACATGCTGAAAACTTCAGACGGGAAAGGTTAGCAAACTAAGGGAATGTGAGTGATGGTGCAGAGAAGCAGGCAGAGAGGGAGAGCACCAGGGCCGTAACTGGTTGGAACTTCGGCACCTGAGCTCCGCTAAACACTTTTAATTCTTGGCTTTTAGGACGCTCTTGTGTTTGTGTCATCTTCTTCTGGAGGTTGTTTCTCTAGTTCTGATTTTGAGTTGAGGAAGATTTGAGCACATGAAAATAAAACTCGGGAAAACAATTGTGAAATACCACTAGTGAAAACTTCACATATAAAAATATATTGAGTGTACAGAGATATTTATTGTGGAAGGAGAGACTGACTTCATTTTATTGCTTTTTCTTTGTTGTTGATGTAGAAGCAGTTAATCTTAGTATGGGTCACTTCTGCTTAATTTTTAACATAATCTCACTTTTCAACATCTACATTTAAAGTAGTGCAGCCTTAAATTGGTCAAATTGATTTCTGAACCACTGCTGTTTTATACTAGCAGTTCTCTGGGGGAAAGGTGAATCCTACAGTACTAGACAAATGCAAAGTGAGAAACACTCTCAGAAATTAAAGGGAAATATTCTTAGCTTTGTCCCTGTACAAATGTTAGAACAAACAGTATTGCTGAACACAGGTGTGTTATTTGCAGAGGAACACAAAGCAATGATGAGTGTGATTGGGTGACAGTATGAGACAAAGAGCACAAGAAATATTGAGTTAGATGTTAAGGATGGTCTTCTGAATTTGTCAGATATCTCGTTCTGGTAATTCTGTTTGATAGTCTAGCTGGCCTGACAGGTAGGAGAAGCAGTAGCTGCAGATAGAACTGGATTCTGACAAAACTCTCTAACTTGAAGGCTTACTCTGTGTTCCTTAGTTGCGGTCTTGCTGGTCACTGCTATGTCTCTGACAAAAGAGTCTGAATTGTTTTTCTGTGAGTTCTGAGCTGGGACTTTTAAGATGGTTGTCTGAGTCACTGAATACTGACAGTGACAGATTGGTACAAAATGTAGGGGATCATTTGTTAAAGCAATAATTGGCTTAATCTATGTAAATTGATTACTGATGAGTCGATTAAGACTGCACCTCAGGTGGGGGCGTCCTGCAGAGTTCTCCTTCACCACCTTGAAGAAAACTAGGTTGGTAGGATAGAAAGACTGCTTAAAAATTATTACCAAATGCTTCCAAAGACAGTTTTGAATTTTAATTCTATCTTGAAATTACTATGCTTGAAGTCAGCAGTGTGGAATTAGTTACACAAATGTAGAGCAATATGCTGTTGTAGGGGGGGCATAAAAGTTTCATATGAATATAAATCAAGGGAAAGGATCAAGGTTGAGGTAATGCAGAAGAGTATTTGGGGACAATGAATGTTGAAACAAATATAAAAACTGAATTTTTGAGGGAGGGAAAGAACCAACCTGGTATGTGTTAATAAGAATGTGATTTATAAGATTTGATTGTTCTGAGTAACTTAACGTTGTTGAAATCTCAGTAGAAGTATTTCCTTGTCCAGGCATCCTGCTTTTAGAAATGATCAAATTGTAGGGCCCAAGAGAGGCAATGAGAACAGGCTGGGGTTTGGGAGGAATAGCTATCCAAAAAGGCTCCAAGTGCTAATATATACAGTTTGGAATGAAAAGGCAGGGTTGAGCTGCCTTGGAACAATTCCTGCAGGCTCTTTATAAGGAGCATATCCTGGGAATAACTAGTCAAGGAACTGGCTTAACATTTAACAAAATGTGTTGCCGTTTTAAGTGTGTTATTTCTCAACTAGAAATTCTAAATAGTGTTCAGACAACATGAGTAAAGTTTCAAACTTGAGACTAATACAGATTCCTCCCTTTTTTTCTTAGTATTCTATACTGTTCTATTTGTTTTTATCCAAAGTATGTTATTATTTGATTATTCTTTTAGTCATGATCCAAATTAATGAAACATTAGAGACTGCTGTTTTTCTTGGGAGATTGAGAACAATAGTCAGCTTGTGTGTTGGTTAAAGTACTGATTTAAAGTCAGCTTTGCAGTATTATTTTAGCATTGTCAGTGGAATGGCATAGATACCTAAAGTTTTAGTGTGCAGAAGTGTGGTTGTGGAGAAAGGCAAGTAAGATGCTGTTCATGTAAGACAAAAGAACAGTTTTAGTATGAAATGTGAGACGTAGTATTTTAATAATAGTTCACAGCTGAAATTTATTACATTTAACTAGTTCATTGCTTTATTAAGGTTTAGTGAATATTCCTTAATTTCTTATGATTCACAGTTTCTGTGTGCGTTCACAAGTTCCATTAGTCTTTACTCCCCACCCCCTCACTTCCCAATAGTTGATTCAGACTTCATAATATGTCTTTGTTTTCTGAGCTTGCAATACTAAATAACTTTGAGAATATATATTTCCCATGAATAGTTTAGCTGCTGTGAAACACTGTAAATTTTGTTAAAGGACTTTTAATTTGCTTGCATTCATAATTTCTGCTCAGTCTTAAATCATTTCTGGTCTTTGCAGTTCCATAAGGATTTCAAATACATTAAGTTTTAGTACTCAAACTCAATTTTAATTAGCTGAGAAAATGAAAGCCAACAACTTCTTCACAATTCTATTGAACAACTTTGTTTACCGGGATCTAAAATATCCAGACTTATGTCCTTACAGCAGAGTTCCTGTTAATTTCTTCTTTGAATTTAATGTTCACTCTGAAATTTTGTGGTTCATCTATCCTTTGAGCTGGTGCTTCATCTTTGTCTTGCAGTTGTCAAAGAGTACTGCTCTGTGTTCTCAATGCTACCATCACTTAGTGCTTTTTTTATTTATGTCATAATTTTCAGAATGCGTAGTTAAAAATAATGAAAGGGAAAAAGCTCTTGAAAACAACTAAGAAATAATGTTATGAATGGCTAAATTGGTGGTATTACTGTGTTGAGTATAGGTGGGGGGCTGTCTGCTGAAGTCAGCCAATTAACCATGAAATGCTTGCTTCTTTTGTATGTACAACTGAATAAATGATACAGCTTACAAAAAGTGATGTGGTTTTGTTGTGTCTGTATATACAGGCAAAATTTTCTATATATACATATTTTATATATGTATGTGTGTATGTATGACAATACCATATTTTTAAGAAACGTTGCCCATGAAACCTAAAATAAACATATAAGAGGCCTCATTTTTTTTCTTTTTCTGAAGGAAATGCCATGGCATGAGTAGATAAAGAAGAGTTACTCTAGATGTTCTTCCCAGATTGAACCCACCAGAAGCACATGGAATGGGGAAGGAGAATGCTGTCCGCAGGCTCCTTAGCTGTGAGCAGGGAGCAGCTGAACAGTGAGCGTAGGGGCCTTTCCCAAATGTCCTGTGCCGCTGTGGGACTGGAGCTCCCCTGGCACCCGAGCATTCCCACCACATGGAATTTGTGTGCCTGTCTGGCCATGCACCCAGCCCCTGTGTGTTTCCTTGCCACAATGCACCTTGTTGGCCTACGGATGAGCATGGCTGGACATGTTAGTGGGGAAGGCAGAGTGGCCCAGACTTTCTGTAAGAGCTTGTACAACTTAATGAGGAGGAAATTAGGACTGTCGCTGCTGTAGACTGCCTGATGTTACATCTAAAAGACCTAGTTTCACCTGGAACTCGTATCCCCAAAGTTGGTGTCTTGTGGATACTTAATGTAGAAAAACAGTACCCTACTCATTTTTCAAACTCAGGCATTTAGTGTGGTGTCCTAAACCATTAAACACTTGATATTTTTAGACACAGAAATACATCTTGTTACATTTTTAAATTAATTTTCTTTACTTGATTTTATAGAAATTATTTATTTTTTCTTTCAGTTTAACTTTGTTGGAAGAATCCTTGGGCCCAGAGGACTAACAGCTAAACAGCTTGAGGCAGAAACAGGATGCAAGATAATGGTCCGAGGGAAGGGCTCAATGAGGGACAAAAAGAAGGTAAGGTCTTGAAGGAGTAGTGTAGTTTCAGATGCATAATTTTGTTTTCTAATGGAGGATAAGCTCACGTCTCTCATTCTTACTTGTTGTGTTCTCACTATATGCTTTGTCATTATCTAGTGTCTTATATAGACTTGTTAAATAACACAGGTTGTCCTAAAGAAGTAAAATGTACATGCTCATTAATTCTACAACTGGAAGTCTAACTAGCAATTATAATGTATTCTTAAGTAATAAGAAACTTATAATTGTGTCACATTTCACAAGGTAAAGGTAAAAATTGAAGTTAAATGTATTTTTCTAGGAAAGAGCTGTTAACCTCAAAGATCTTATTAATAACTTTCTTGTATTGAATTACCAGAGTAATGATTTGTGCATGGAGTGTGGATTGAAAAAAAAGAGTTAATTGTATTTCTGGCAGTCACTTCTGTGTGAGTGAACCAAAAAGCACAGTGTTTCTGGTTTTGTTTTGTGTTCAGGTGGAGTTGCAAAGTAATTAGGGCTGTTCTTGCCTTGTCCTGTAATATGCATGCTCTGCCCATATGAATAGGGTAACTGCATAATAGAATAGAGCCTTCCTGAATGTTAGGTTGCTCCCGTGGTAACTCTGTTTTTCTAGGTTTATTTTCTAGCTATTTCCCTCTACCTCTGGCTACTGCTGCTGGAGTTACACCAACATCTCCTGTAGTTTTGAATGTTTCCTCTTTGTTCCCAGAAATACAGTTTATTTTGCTTCTTTTTTTAGGAGACCCCCCCCTTTTTTCCTTACATGATCAACCACATACATTCTATTGATACATATGTAGTATATAACCATTACAATAGAAAGTTAATGTCTACCCAGTTAACATCTCTTCCTTCCCAGACCTTATGAATATGTTACCTTCAAATTTCATTTAATGTTGCTTGTTTTCATAATCTGCTATAATTCTGTCACCGTCCTTTATCTTACTCTACCGTTCTTGTAGATTTTGGAGTTTGTGAAATGTCTGTTGCAGAATCACGGCGTGGTGGGGGTTCCCCTCCTCAGGCAGAGTCACCATGCCCGGGTTTCCTAGGACCATGTCCAGGTGGCTGTTAGGTGTAGTGCCCTCCTACCACTGTGCTTCAGAACCTCACCTGTCCTGTGGGAAGTTGTTTGTCTAGACAGCTTGTGCAGGTTTACTCTCTGGAGGAGTATTTTTGGACTGATTTCCCCCTACTCTACATGCCTTTTTTTTTTAATTTTTTTTTTTTGACTGATCACAGAAGAATAGGCAGTGGGAGTTACTGGAGTTCTGTATTTACGAAAAATATTAGAGGAGCTGAGACTGTCTAAGTGAGTCACCTGTTTTTTTAAGTTTAGTAAGAAAAGAAAACTACCTTCAACAAGGACAGGTATGGCAGATCAAACCTTGGACACATTAAAAACTACAAATTGATCCAGTCAGCAGTTGAATGTCCATTACCACTTTGAAGTTGGTTCTCTCATAATTTTTAAACATAAACTACTTTACCATTGATAATTTCATGAGATAATACTGCAGTTAGTGTGGAATGCATTTGAATGATACCAAACTATAATGTATTTGTATACCAAACAGTATTATATTGGTTGTAAACCAGTGTTGAGTGCCAAATAATTTTCTTCATAAAACTGATTTTCATACCATCCATTCCTACTCTTTTCTGCTCATTTGCTCTTCTGAGGTGATTTGTATTGGTCATCAGTTTACATTTCTTCAGGGCCGACTTTTTGGTGCTATACCACTGTTGATGAAGTAGGAAGAGTTTCATAATCCTTGACTATGATGCACACCAATAAGATGTTTCTTGTAAAAATAATGATTTGGAAGCTGATTTAAGACACGGCGATCACAGACTAAAGAAAGAATGAGTGACATCTGTCAGTCTGAGGCACAAGTACACTTCTTGCTGTTGACTCTTGCCTCTTTTCTTGATGAACTATACTTACAGATGAACTCTCTAGTCTTACAGTGCAAGATGATCAACTTTCTTGACAGTCTGTGCCATTTAATAATAAGCACCTTTTCTTCATTTTCTCCAAGGGCTTCTCTCTTTGCAGGTTGTACTTCAAAATGCTAATGAACTTCAAAGTATAAATACAGAAGTAATACTATTTTTTTCATGGCAGTTTAGGATACACTTAATTCTTTTTCAAAACCCTTTCCTTGCTCTAGAGTCAGTGTTGTTTAGACAGTCAGTATTGGAGATTTTTTTCACTGAATAGTTTTGAAATGTGGATGAGATAATAGATGCAGGTTAATCTTTTATGTATATTTTGTGAGTATATTTTATGTCTGCAAACTTCATTTCCCAGTGCTAGTGATACAAGAAACTTTATTGGTTACAGGAAGCAATAATTACTAAAGTAGTGTCAATCGTACGTGACAGCTACATGGTACTAAATACCATCTCCTTGAATGAACTGTCCATGTACTTTTCCTGCCTTGCTAGTGGCTGCAGAATCCAAGAGAATATACAAAAACTGACATGCTGGAAAATAAACCATCCAGATATTCTCTGTAGAGAATTTTGCTTTGCTGTGTGATCCTGTGAAAGAAGTAATGAATTAGAAATCTTTGTCACATGGCCACAACACTTGAGCTGGCATCACATGTTGAAACTTGCTGACAGATTCCCCCCAGAAAGCAGGGGAAATTCTCAAATCGTTTGTATTTGAGGCTCAGCTGATAATCAGAACATCTCTGTAGGCAGCTTTCAATAAATTTAAAATCAAAACCTTAATTACTGAGAATACTGTGATTAGAGCCTAGGGGTACTTGAAAGAGATTATTGGGGAGGGGAAAGGGGTTACAGGCATTCATCAAAAGCTAACGAATGTGTAACTTTATTAAGACCAAGGCATTTTTTTGGTTAGTCTGAATGCACCTTTCATTAGGTAGAGAAGACAATTAGTAACTTGCACACCAGTTAAAGAATGGGTATAGTGATGACTGTCCAGTGATGAATGAGGAAAACATTTTTTGACGTCTCCCTTGTCTTACATGAATTCTGTAAAGCAGGCATTGACACCCATAGGGAGTCAGCCCTGTGCTCTTTAAGATACTGCCATTATCTCACTTTAGTGATGGGTATGAAGCCCAACAGCATCAGGCTGCTGGCTTGTGGCAGCCTTGGTCAACTCCATTGTTTTTCTCCATTTCTTTCTACTTTTAGAGAAGAATCTCCCCTAGAACAGTGTGTGAGGAGAGAGCATCACTCATTTTTCCTTCACGAGGAAGCATCTCATTATGATACACAGAAATTCTTTCTTAAAATTGGTAATTCCAGATAGAAGGGCAGGCAGCTATGCAGTTCTAAATTTGAAGAACTCTGTGCCTTCGTCCTCTGTAGTAGCTTTAAGTCTGTTGCACTTCACTCCGAATTAGATCATTTGAACTGATTTGTGGTTTCTGACCTACTTGTTCCAGCTTACTTGCTCCTACAACCCTGTTCACCTTGCAAGCAGAAACGTAAGGTTTCACGAAAGACAAGCTCTCAGTTAGTACCAGTCTTGACCTTTGACTTGTGCAGAGTTGTTACAGTAAATAGATAATTCCGCTTCTTTGAACTGTCCATTTTTCTGTTTTTATAGTATGGCTAAAGGAATTAGAAAAACCCAGTCCTTGGTACCTGCGCAAAGTTTGAGGAAGGTATCTGAGTGGAAATATGTCTTGTGATCAGGATATTTTATTACATTTACATGCTGTATAGTATTACATATTTATAATATTTTGTTACCTTTTAGGCTTTGAAATATCATCTGATAAACTTTGGTTTCCAATGGAAAGGCTTAAACATTCAGTTTAGGTAATAAAGTGATGTTACTGATGTCAGATGATACACTGTACTGTGTCTTGTTAAGCAAACCCTGTTATTGCTACCTTAATCATAAAATGCTTAACTTTTATATTCTGTGCAAAGTACTATGTGTGAACAAATCATAAAGGTCTGGTGCTGACACTCATGTTGAAATGGAATATATTTAGCATATGGGAGGAAATGAAGTTGTTCTGTGTTTCAAAGTGGAAGGCTGACCAGCCATCATTGTTCTTGTGTTCTGGGAGTAAATTGCTTGGCTGAGGCCTGTAGCCTCTAACACATGCCTCTACACAAAAGCATGCCAGTGGTGTTTGATGATTGCATGTGTCTGTGTTGACAAATAGTGGTTTGGAATGGCAGTTAAAAAAAAAATTGTAACTACTTGCAAAGGTGCGGATTCGACTCTTTGTCAGTACCTTTAGGAACAGTAGGTGAAAAAAATACTTCAAGTGACTGGGGATATAGATATGTGAAAATGAAAAGCAATTCCATATTTGTAATACATGACTAGAATGACTGTCGTTTTGTTTAAAACAAAAAAAACCCCTTTTTTGGCAATGCTGGTGGAGTTTCTGGAGGTCAAATGCTTAATTTTACATTTAGAACTATAACTAGCAGAATCCTTTGTCAATGTCCATCCTTAAGGATGCTGTTTATTAAAACTGACCTCTACTTACTGGAAACTGACTGAGGCAGTGTGGAGCAGCAGCTCAGCATGTTTGAGATGCTGGATTTTGCTTTGTCAATTTCTGTTGCAAATTCAAGCTGCAGCTCTCTATATAAGAGACTCTTACTTTCATTTTAATTGCTATCAGCTTCTGTGACTATACATAAAAGTTATTGTATGAGCAGGCTCCATAGCTAAGATTGAGACATGGCTTACACAGCATGTCCTGAATCTTCCTCATTCAGGTTATAAACTCGAAGTAGAAAATTACTCAAGGCGTTCAGAATTATGTGTTTAAAATACTACCCTGGGAACAGTAAACTTCAGCATCTTCTACAGTGACATTTCCTCTTTTTCATAAGCATGTGTGTCTTGATTAAGTCTGATTTTTCCAACTGATCAGGCTTGGCCGGCTTTTTTCATGGTTAATTTTTGACTACTATGATAACTGGCCTTTTATGTTTAAACTAACTCTAAACAAAAAGATATTAATGTAAATTTACATATTCACTGTATCACAACTGCTACTTTAATACAGATGTTTAAGAATATATTTGGTGGTTGATACTGCTTTGCCTTCCTAGAGGTTCGTTGTAAAATATAAGATGTGATGAAAATATTTTTGTTTGCTTGTAAGCTAGTAATTTTTTTTCAGTAGTGAGTACTTCAGAAAATGGGCTTTTCTTTCTTCTTTTTTTCTTTCTTTTTCTTTTTTCCAATTTCAAAACCTCCATTTCATTTGTAACTAGTTATTTTGAATACAGGGGGGGATTGTAAAGCTGGATTTAAAGAATTAAAGAATTGTTAAAGTATGGCCTTTTTCCCTTTTCACAGACAAAACAGAGGCCTCTCTAGTTATATCCCTGGTAATATTTGAGCAGTGACCCTTTTAGGAGTTGTTTACACTATTAGCTAACAGCATAGACAAAGAAAAAAAAGTCCTTTTACCAAGTTACTGATTTAATTATATAATTAAATGCTAAAGACTACTGAATTTTTAATTCTTTGAAATACAGTTTTTACTAGACCATGGTGAAGGTAATAGATATTATTTCTCACTAACAGCAGACTCCTTTTAAGCCTGTACATGGCGGTTTTGTCCTCCAGAGCCTCTAGAGTATTATCTTTGGAATCTTACCCTCGTACATCTTCTCTTTAAGTAAAAAATGTTCAGTTCACAATGACAGTAATGAAGAATGCAGGCACAACTAGCATAGTTATGTATGGGAATGCAAATTTTACTAGAAGAGAACATCTTCCTGAAGTTTTATATAAGGTTTGACAAACACTTCTTATTTGAAGTAATTTATTTCAAGAGTATTTTCATAGCAGCCAGGGGAATGCTCTTACTTTCAAGAGCAGAATGGTTTTATTTTGGAGAGGAAAAAAAGTTAGATGCCTGAGGACCTTAAAAATTATTACAAGGCAATATTAGTCTTTCAGAAAAAATTACTGATACGTATCTGATGCAATGCATCTTTTAGATGGTTTATTTCATCCATACTTTTGCCCTTTACTGGCTACATACCGAATATATCCAGTATATATTGGATATATTTCTACATGAGCTCAATACAAAGCTACAGCTTCGAGCAGATTTTAACACTAGTAAAACATGAGTTTTCCTATGTAATGTGAAAAGTAGCTGCAGCCTTTGGCTATGATTAACTTTGCTATCAAAAATTCATTATATGTCATTTTGTTCTGAGAGCATTTAAATTGGTTATTGAGCTAATTAAATATGGAAATAACTGACTTTAACAAAATACTTCTTTAATGCCATGAAATACACTGGAAGCTGTAGACTGTAGAAGTGTAATCAAAGCCCTGCTAGTTGAAATCAACTTGTATTATGCTTTCCTTATATTTGTTTTTCTGTCAGTTCCCTGTGAGGAAAAAATCTTATGATCAAGCAGCGAGAGAATCTAGATTATCTTGAAATTGGAGAAAACTAGCATGAAGTGTAGTGGAAAAAGTCTATCAAGGGAATCCTGAATCATTGCCTGAACATCTCAGTATAAACAAGTCTGGTTTATAAATTAAATGCTATGTCTGTTGAATGGGAATTGACTCATCCTGTAGCATGGCAGAAGTTCTCTTTCTGCAGAATTACTCGTAAGCTTTTGCTAGGTGGTAAGCACCGAGAGTGTTAATTGTGCTGTAAAAGGTTGACCGGGTTTCAGCTCACAGCGGTTTGTATCTGGCATTTGAATAGAAGTTTTGAAAGGCTTGGGAGACTCTGTGTACAGAGTTGTTCTGAGATGCTGACGAAATTGTCTGCAAACATCTATCTGCATTTTGCTTTGTCTAGTGAAGTAGTGAAGCCAAGGTTTAAAAAATGAAAATCTACTGTAACCTAAAACTTTGTTCGTACTAACATTTTTAACTTAATCTTAAGAATTAATGCTGTGATAATCTTGCTTACCAGAAATAATTTGTATTCAGGTTTGCATTTTCAGTGTGTTTGTTCAGTATTATGCAACTGTGCTTTCAGTTCTGTGTGGGAAAGGCCATACTTAGTTTGAGGCTCATGGGAATTTTCTTGTACCTGCATGAAGATTGAGTCTACTTAAATGTGGAAACGGAGTTAGAACTTGCTGTTTCAGGGGGGAAAGCAACATGCCTGTGTGATTCCTGAGTAGCTATCAGTTCCTGGCAGTTCTTGGTTCTCCTTACTTTTTGGGTGGCTTCTGGCAGGCAGAATACAGGCAGGTGGTTGTTTATCAGAGTGGATATGGCTCCTCAAGGTCAGATTTAGCCATTTTATTGAGACTGACAGGAAGGCTCTTTAGCATGGAGCAAAAGAGTAAGCACGAAATACACAATTATTGCTGAAACCAAATTTTAAAATTATTAATTGACCATTTAGAACATAGAGTTACTTAACTTTGTGCTATTTTATTGTTTTCCAAATAGAGACAAGTAATCTGTGCTGTTTACTGGCAGCAAGATACTGGATTCCTTGTCAGCTGTATGCTTACAGTCACAAACCCTAATTCCTAAAATGACTGATTAGTTTAAACTTGTTTATAGATGGTGACTTGCCTTAGGTTTTCTGGCTTGGTATTAGCCTTTGTCATGCCTAGGCTTGGATTGAAATGGATATCATTAATCACAGGCTACACTTCTGCCATGTACGGCCTATAGTACCGTGCATTAAGCCTACGAATGAAATCCAAGTAGCTGTGTAGATGTTAATAAGGATGTGGTGGGACAGTATCCTCACTTTACAGTTTATCCAGCTATAGGTGCAAGGTTTTATTGTTGGTCTTTATACTTTTAAGATAGAGGGGGGGATTCATTGATAGACGGTTGGACATTTTTGGTAACCTTTCATGAGAGTAATTAGCAGCTGCTGTCTACTAATTCTTACATGTTTTCACATCTTTTTGGGCAGCAAATGGGGAATGTTTTGATAAATGTAGGACTCACTGAAGTGCATGCTCACTGAATGTATCTCAAAAAATTTGCTTACAGCTCAAAACAGTTCTGTTTAAAGTGTGTGTTAAGTATATGCATGAAAGGATGAAAGCTTATTTAAATGTTTGGTAAGGCCAAGTACGCAGATCTGTTTTCTCTGTTAGGGAGAACTTGTTACTCTTACAGTAGTAGATCACTCCAAGCAATGCTTGGAGACTGTTTAACGTAATAGAATCTGATACTCTGTGTAAATTATCTGATTTAAATGCCACAAACTTGCCATGGAACAAACACAACACACAGTATTTCTGCATTCTTGATGAATTTGTTGATGTTAGTGATTCTTGAATGTAATTTGACTCATAAGTCAATTCAGCACTATATTCCTACATGATAAACAAAATCTTGTCCTAACCTTAATAGCTTGAAATGAAGAAAACATTAGGCTGGTTTTGGGTGTTGATAGTAAGATTGGCAAAACAGTGACTGCATTCAGGCAGTAGCTTTCATGGGCCTAACAGAATGGTTTAACTGGCAGCTGAAGCAACACAAAAACTCTGTCTGTAGGAAAAAATGGGAATATCAAATTACTGGTTAGCTTCATAAAAAGGTGTTACAGAATTACGTAGAAAATTTGATAAGAATGGATGGAATCAGTACAGGGAGGAGATGTCTAGTCAGTATAAAAACGTCATGAATTCGACACAGTTGCTGGGAAACATCAGGATGTTTTGAGGCGTGAAAAACTAACATTTGTGGGGAATGAACATATTTATAGTAGTGTGGAAAGTAATCCAAAATAATTTATGAAGCCGTTACATTTTCACAGCAAAAGCCACAGGAGATTGTTTTTTTTTTCCTTATTGAGTCTTATATAGAATCATAGAATATGCTGAGTTGGAAGGGACCTTTCAGGATCATTGAGTCCTAGCCCTGCACAGGACACCCCAAGAATCACAGCATGTGCCCAGAAGTATTGTCCAGATGCTTCTTGAACTCTGTCAGGCTTGATGCTGTGACCACTTCCCGGAGGAGCCTATGTCTCCCTCCTTTCCTCTCTCCTTCCCTTCCTCCCTCTTTCCTAATATTTCTACTACTTTGAACCTAGGTCAACCTTTTTTAGTTTTTTTATCTCCCTCTTTCATGAATTTCTCTCTTGTTTCATAAATTATATTAGTTTTCCTTGTTTTGACATGAAGTTCCTCTAAGTTCTCTCTAGAAATCTTCTCTGGCTATCTTTTTCCATCTTGATGCTTGAGTACCTGCTTCTCAATGGTCATGTGCTTTATAAATTACTGTAATAAAAGGATGGTTAATTTCTATGGTGGTTCATTCTCTGAAGATAGTCAGATGACATGAAAGTGCAATAAACTGAGTTTTTGTTTCTAGCAACACTTTATATATTTGCATTATGGTAGTAAGTGGTATAAACACTGGTGTTTAAAAACAGAGTTGTAATTGGGGAACCTGAGTAATGCAGGCAAGGAAGATTACATGAAGCAGAAGGAAATAATGACAGACTTCTCATGCTACTAACTAACAGCTGAAATTATTTAGCATGCATAAGACTATCTGGGAAGAAAAAATCCAACAGCAAAAATATATAAAGAAAATTATTTCCTGAGAGTCAGGGTGACAAGGCATATTCACCAATTTGCTTGCCTTGAAGTTACTGGAACATAAACTCTGATTGCAGTAGCTTTTGAAGAGGTGTGGAGAGTAGATAACGATGTTGCTCTCACATTTACTTGGCTAGAGGTTTCTGTAGGTAAGCTGTAGGTGTGACATGAGGAATGAGTAGAAATGAAAGGTTAAGATTAATTAGTATCTCAACTGGAATTCCTGAAACCTTTTTGATTCCTGACACAACTGAAAATAGGCAATGTAATTATGAACCAAACTGTCCTTTCTTTTATGCATCATTTTACAAGTGTGCTAGTGGTATTTTTGCATGCACAAATGGAAGGAATTTCTCTTCAGAAGTGAAGAACGGCCAGTTAATTGAGTGCCTTTATCTGGCATGTGGGCAGTGAGTGCGTATAACTTAAATGTTTGGATGTAAATACTTATGTAAATTATTATCCTATTTTTTTCTGTCTGGTAAGTCTGATGTAGGTGTTACTTTCTTCCTAATCTTTCTGTAGTGTTCTGTGATCACATGCTGTGACACAAGGTTGATATAATTGTTTCCAGTGAGGTCAGCATTTCATGGTGTTGGATATTCTGGTATGGGGTTATTTAACTATTTGGAGGGTTTTCTTGAAATTATTTTCTTTGATATTGTTTTGATATTGGTGTTTTGGTGGTTTTCTTTGTTGGATTTTTTTAACACTGTGATAGCAGCTTATCTTAAGAAAATTTCTTCCAGCTTGATAGCGAGCAGAATCACACCCCAGTGTTATAAATTAAAAGCTGAAAACTGGTCTTTCTGTTCTCCTGTCCTCCCTTGGTATTGTTTGGTGTTGCACATGCCTTGTCTCTGCAGTTTGGAGCTCTTGGAGCAATTACCTAAATCCTGCCTGAAGCATGGTCATGGGCTCCTAGTTACAGATATTTTTTCTTTTTATTTCCCATGTTTCTCCATGTTGAAATGCTGGTTCATTTTCTGTCTGTTGGAGCTTTAAACTCTAGACACCAGATCCTGATGTTTTGCCCTAGATAAGCTTTTTCCCTCAGTAAGTGTGATGGTGTGCCTTAATTTATTGGCCCTTGGTGTTTCTGCTGTGGTGGTACTTTCCTGTGGGGTAAGGAAAGAAGCAGTGACAGCGCTGGGTCCTTTCTGTGGTGAAGGTGCTGTAAACTTTAAGAATTGCATGTTTGTCTTGAATAAGAAAGAAGCAGTTCTCTGAAAGATGGGACTCGTAACATAATTAGTAACATCTCTGCCACTGCTTGTGGGCTCTTTAGAGTATTTTTATAAACGGTTATCTGGACTGTTCAGTCCTGCAGCCACACAGAAACAATTAATGCTTCTGTGGCAATCAGACAGTGATAAAGAATTGAAAACCATGTTGAGCTGTCTGACTGAATCCACCTGAAGTACCTGACTGTTTTAATTGATCCACCTGATGGAATGATTTCAGAGCCACTTAAGATTAAGAGCTATTGATTTCAAATGCTCAATTTCAAATTTTTAAATTTCAAATATTTACAACCATATGTATTCAAGGGAATTTAATTTATAGGGTCTTGGGGTATATTTTAACTGGCTTGCTGAACTTGTGAGATATACTATTAGTGATGCATAGTTTCAAGAACTAAAAGCTAGTAGTTGACAAATTCTAGATTTAAAATTAAATTTTATAGGGTGAAATAGAAGTTTTCTCTGTTGATAAAGTATGTTGTATTCATTCTCCATCTAGTAAGTGATGCATAAATAACCAAACAGTCTTTGAGGTGGCTCTGAAATACTCCTGTGTTTCAAGTTGACAATGCTGGAATTGATTGTTCACTTAAATTTTGACTGACAAAAAGACCTAGAACTTACAGCAGCATGAATCAGAAAAGATCTTAAGATAAGCTGTATTACAAACCAAAATAAGTGATAAACTTTAAAGTCGCGTGGTTTGAAACACTGAAGCTACTCTGGAAATTAGTATGCAGTGAGGACACAAGGGTATTGCAAATACCAAAATTGTTTTTCCAGCCTGACTAGTGGAATTTTTCAGTATCCAGCCTTTTAAATGATAAGTTCAATTTAGCTTGAAATGTACCTTCTTGGGAAAGTTCATTTGGTGCTGGTAAAATTGATCTTCCTTAAAAAAAAAAAAAAAAAAAAAAAAAAAAAAAAAAACCACAATTCTCAATTATTAAGAAAAATCAGATACATAGATGATTTTGCCTTGTTTTCTATATACACCTGCAGAAACATTTTGAAGAGGAAAACACTTTTTTTGTTAATTATGTGTTTAGGGTTTCTTAAGGAAGTCTCATTTGCTTATTGCAGGCTTCAGACCTGTTATGTGCAGTCTAATATATGTTTCCTGACTTATAGTAGAAGAATCTACCCGGTAGAATAAAGTGTAATGATTTTAAATAAGTCACATTTGGCTTATTACTTGTGTTCCTGTTAAACCCACTTGCAACTGGCTGTTTCTGCAAGTCAGAGTATTAAGTATCGTAAATTTGATTAGACAGTGCTGTATCACCAATCTTGTCAGATGCAGAAATTGGCAGGAATGTGGCATTTTGCCACATGGTTTTTGGATCCTGGTGCTTCACAGTAGTAGATACCAGATTTTCCCAGTGTCTTCTTGGAGAACCGTGTAATAGATGAGGGAGTGTTTGCAGGGGCACCACTGGGAGGGAATTATTCAGGTTCCCCTGTCAGCTGTATCATTTTTTATGTTAGGCTGTAGTGGGTAGGAGTTCAAATACACAGGTTATGTTTGCTGCTCAAACAGTTGTTTATAGTGACCCTTAGGGAAGAAGCAACAGAAGGAATATAAACATTGCATGGGCAACAACAGCAGGCTGACAGGCAATGAGTTTTACCTCACTGGCTGGTTAAATAAGGCTCCTGTATTGCAAGGAAAGGGAAAGAGAAAATCACATTGAGCATTTAAAGAGAGAGCCAAAAAAAAAAAAAAGGCAAATTTGAAGACCTTCAGAATGTCAAATAATCTGTCACACATGTTCATCTGTTAGTTCATAAAAGTCAGTTCCTGTAAAAAGCCTTTCCGGCTTTTTCTTGGATCTGACTTTGCAGAACATTTTGGGGCTTATAGCTGGGCTGCAGAGCTAAACTGATTTTTTTCAGGTTTTTAAACAGACCTCTGAATCAGACATCTCTTTTAATTTTTGCCGCTCTCCTGACCTTGAAAAAGGATCTGTGCTCCTGTGAGAGACATCTTGAAGGGTGGTTGGTGATGGTGGAATCAGCTAGGAAAGCATTTTATTTACTTCAGTTACCTAGCTTGAAAGCTCAGCCCGAGGAAAGAACTGTTTCAGCTTCCCTTGTTAGTGTACATTTCTGCACAGCTGAGTCACTGTGGCTACACGGGCTTGCTTTTAGGGATCATTTTTCCCCTTACTGTTTTCTTGGAGGTGATTTCGTGATCTTTTGGAGACACAACCGACCAACCCCTGCCCCCATCCCATTTTATTCTTGTGTTTTAGCATTTTGCAAGAGCAAGCGTTTAAACTGTCAGTGGCTGTCCAGAGCTGTGGGTAAGCATATTTTATAGACAAGTCCATATAGTTTTGCAGTAGTTATTCTTTCCTGATCTCTTCAGAGCTGCTGCCAAATATCCTTTGCCACCATTTTAACCAGTGGATCACAAGCTACTTCCAAATGAAATATGTCACAAAAGAACCAAGACCATATATGTGCTCTAGCTGGATGGGAACTTCTGTATTTGGAATAGAACATATTTGTGGGCCTTCAGGGGAGAAAAAGGACAGGTGTCAGAATGGTAGTTCCTGCCAAAATTATACTAACCACATCATTTCATAGTTACTTCCTTTATATGAGTGTATTTGTAAAATACAATGAAAAAATAATTGATAATATTTCAGAATGGATTTTCTTTATAGGATGAAAAATTATTGTCACAATTCAGTGATTTTAGCTGTGACATTTATCACCAATGACATTTGACATTAAATATATAAACAAACTACTTTTGGTTAATTTGATGGTGCAGTGAGTTTCAATATTGTTAACAGAACTGGTGGGAAAAATGCCCAAAGAAGACGATACTTAGTTTCAACTTAGTTAACCACTATCATGAATATATTAAATTAATTGTAAGATCGATTTCGTTCCCTGATGAGCTGTGTTCTGAGTAATATCCACTCCCATTGCTTCTAAAACACTGATAAATGGAATCTGTTGGAATGTTTTTAAGACAATAGCTATTTAATGAATAGCTTGTGTGTACAGGAGAAAAGAATAAGCTTGATTGCTTACAATCTGACATTTGAAAAAGCATTTTTTTAGATCTCTTGTATTTGCATATCTAATTGCTATGTAATCAAAACTAAGTGAACTGTAGCTGCTTGAAACTAAAAAATGAAAGGCAATCATCTTTAAAGGGGGAGATATCCCACTCATACGCAAGCATGCAAGCCTGTCTGAATATTAGAATTATATTCTTCTCGTGTTTAATTATAGGTGTCTGACTGAGCAGTAAATTTATGCCTGTGTATTAAAGGAGTGAATGTGACCCTGAAACATCAGCTTTCCTTTGTTGAAGCAAAGCATTCACATTGAGAGAACTTAACAGTGTTGTGTATTTTGGTGATAAGGGATTGTGCCAGAGTAGCTGTTAATTACCTGCTTTGTTTGATATGGAAAGTAGTGGTTCCACACTTTTCTTCCCACCAGTGACAGTACTCAATTAAAACTTGTATTAAACAGTGATAATGCCCTCGTTTATCTGGTGCAGAAGACGTGAGGTGAAGAAAATTAACAGGATATTTTCATCTGTTTGAAGACCATTTTGTTTTTTTCATGAACCTAGTAACAGTACAGACAAATGAGTTTTGTCTTTTTCGGTGTAGTAGTTTATGGTGAGCTTTGGTTATTTTATTTATTTTTGAAATCTTTGTGACTCTTGAATCTTGCCGTTTAATAACTGTGGCTATAGAAGAAGCAGAAAGAAATATAAACCTGAACTTCAGTGTTTGGAAGATGCTTGCCCTATCCTGTTCCTTCTCATTCCTCTGTGCGAAGCATCTGTTGCCATAGGTCGTTATTTCAGTGGTTTTCGAAAATCTATTGTATCATGCATGACATGGCATCTTACATACCTTACATGTCAGAATTTTTTTTTTTAATTAAAGTTTTTGCCTGAGTTTCTCTATTGTTTCCTAATGTTCTCTGAGGTAGACTTTTCTAAGTAGCAGCTATTTTTGCATATCTGAACAGAAATAACAAGGAGGAGTAAAGCAAAGAAGTTACATAGAAGATTTGGTAGTCTTTGTTTATTTCAGGTGCCAATGCTGAAAAATATTCTAACAGTAAAATATACAAACTATACCAGTGGTCAGTAAGAAAGGGTATAAAATTGTTATAGTAATACGTAAATGTTTTTTATTTCATTCATCCAAAGAAATGAAGGAATGGGTTGGTTGCTTTCCTTACAAAATCTGGAAGGTCTGTGTTCAGCAAGCTTGAACAGCTTTATTCTGGAGTGAAAGCTGAATGTTTGATGCTAGACTAATTTGGCCAAAAATGTGAAACAGTAAGTGAAAAGGAGTAATTACTGTAGCAGCTTTAAAGCGTGTACACAAAATTCTTTTGAGGAGCTCAGTGGATATGGCAATGCATGGTAATTCAACTAGAACTTCAGAGCTTCAGCTGTTAGGTGAATAGAGGTCACATGCAGAGTAAGAGTGGTTGCCTGCAGTAATTAGGCACAATTAATAAAGTTTGTTCAGAAGGCATATTGCGCATACTGAATGGTTAGCAGTAATGACTGGTCTTAGATATAACCATACACAAACAAACAAATCATTACAGATAAAACAGTTTCTTAAAAGAATTTGTAGGGTGTGGAAACTTGAAAGGTTTTCTTGTTTTGCTGTCATTGTTAAAGAGCAGAAAGCTAGGTTTTATTTTGTAGTGGAACATTGTAATATTCCAGGATGCAAGCAAAGTGCTGTGAGAAATCAGGCTTAGAAAAAAAAAGTTATAATTGTGTGACTTGATCATGGGTTACAGAAAGAAAACTAGAAAGCCCATCTTAGATCGTAACTGGCATGTTTTTTAAGTAGTGTGTTTTTTCTTTTGAAGTAAATGTTTTTCTGGGCATATTAACTGATAAATTTCATTAAATTGTTGTATTTAATAATAAGTTGCTACGTGGTTATTCATTACGTGTTCTGTAGGTAATTCATAAAGTCAATAGATGCAGATTTGTTCCTACTCACCACACAATTTCATGCTAAGTAAACAGTGATAAGCATTTAATAAAAACTTGATAAGGTGTTTTATGGTCTGGCATTTTGAAGTGCAATTATCTCCCTCTGTTTCTTTAACAATTCTTTCCAGTTTTCTTTTTTTCTGCTTTGTAAAAAAAAAAAAAACAAAAAAAAACACCATGGAATGTGAGTTTGACATGTGTTCAGATTAGTAGACTTATTTCGTGGCACAGCAGTGCTGCAGCACAGTATTAGTGTAACTGTGTTAGCTCTTCGATTTAGGATTAGGTTCTGCAGTGATTAGATGGCTTCCTATGCTTAAACATTGAGCAGTCATTTCACTTTGTAGGTGGGTACTGCAGCCCACACTGTCCAGCCACCGACAGCTTTTGTAATCCCAAAGCCACTCTCTCAAGGCTTCCTCAGACTATCATGCATTCAGTATAAATTCCCGGCCTCAAAGTCGAGAACTGTGTTCTTCCAGAATGAGTAGTCTTAAATGGGCATACTGTACTTTTTGTTCCCTGTAAAAAAAATGCAACAAGGCTGTCAGATTTCTCTGCTTAAATTGTTCTGATTATGTTTCATTGACTTTGCTCACCTTAAAGAAATTTGTTAGCATTTTTTGAGTATTTTCTTTGTTCTGTAGTTCAGTTACCATTTTGAGGAACTCTTTCTTGTATTTGCTTTTAGAGAAATTTGTTATTTCCATATACAAAATTTAAAAATAATGTTGTGTTATCCAATTTTGAATAGATAATAATCTGCTATATTTTCTCATAATCTCTACGTGCAGATCTTCTGGAAGAGAGGCAAATTTCTGTCTTGAAATTGTTTTTAGTGTTAAGATGTGGAAAAGTAAAGGAACTTTACAATTGCCTTTCCTGGACCCTTTTTGCACAAACATGCTTTCCCTTTATGTTCTTTACTATTCTTGTAGGACTTGCAGTCCATTTTGGGAGGAATTGCTGTGTGTCTGATCGTGCTCCAGAGTGAGGTTCCCAAGTCTAAGACTGAATGGGAATTTTCTTTTCCAGTCTAAGGTTTTGGGGGGAGGGGTTTCCCATTTGAAAAATGCCAGCTAGAATGCACAAGCACGGTAATTTTCTGCACACCCTGTAGACAAATTTTCACAAATTTCATTAAAAAGTTGGACAGAAACGGTTGTGTTAAGTTATACACTAGGTCAAGTAGGAAAAGCTCACTATCTTGGTAACTTTGAAAGAAAAGTTTAACTTTCTTGTACCACTAAGCCTTAGTACATGAAAAATCTATAAGCTGAGAGCTCGCAGCTCTTCAAATAGTCATCCAGAAGAACACTGTTAAGCATCCTGTTGACAGGGTTTATGTACCACTGAGGAAAATTCAGACCCTCTATCTCCCCGTATAATCTGAGTTGATGGTACTTGTCATTTGAAATATATATACACCTGCTAAACATGCTTTTTTCTTTCTGATGAAAACAGTCTTCCTGAAAACATGTCGTAAAACTTGGTTTTATTGCAGAGGTACACAGTGAATCATAATTTCCTGCAGGCTCAGATCCTGCCTGTGTAGGATCAACAGCTGAAAAGCTGAAAATGTGAGCTATTTCATTTATGGTTGGGACCTATAGAGCGTCTCACATTCGTACTTCAGTTTTTGGCTGCATAACAATGTTCTTGGTGCATCTGGTGTTTGAAGTATTCTCTCTAGTGAGGTCACTCTGAGCACAACTACCTAAGATTTTTTTTTAAGTAGATAGCAGTGATACCGATGTTCTCTATGCCTTCTCTCCATTTCCTTAGCCATTTGGACTGTTGAGAATGAGATTAAGCTGTAAAATTTCAAAATGTACTGTGAAAGAAAGTAAGGAGAATTTACCAGTTAGTCCTTGGTATATCTGTGCCTCAAAGCTAAGAATTTTTTTAAATCAGATTTTGAGTGATAGAGATTTCTCTTCAAGAAAATGTGAAGAATACATCTAGGAAAAAACTTTAATTCCATGTATTAGCAGAGTCAAGTTATGATGACCTTGGATATACTCTAAACCAATTTTTAATGATTACTGTCAGAGCAGTTCTTCTGTTGAAAAGTAATGGCCTATGATATATTGAAGGCCAGATTAAATCATCCTGACTATTCCTTCTGGTCAAAGTTTCTAAAATTGGGAAAAAATTACTTGGAGTTAAGGTTAAGTCTAAAAAGAGGCATAATGGGTGAGATGTATAGAATAAAATTTCAGTGTAGTACAGTGTAACATCTAATTTATCAAAATGTTATACAAATCACAAAAACTTTTTTTATATCTATACAAATGTATATACACTGTGTTTGTGTGTGTTAACAGTTCTGTAATCAAGTTGCATTTTATGTGTTTGGGTTTTTTTTCTGTGTATCTGGTTTCGTGCATCATGGACTTCGTACATTCCTATATGCTAAAATGAAAACAGCCTATTGGTTTGGTGGGGTTTTTAGTTGTTGTTGTGTGGGGGTTTTTTTTGGTGAGTTTTTTTTGTTTGGTTTTGGTTTGGGGTTTTTTTTTTGTTTTGTTTTGGGTTTTTTTGGTGGTTTNTAAATCATCCTGACTATTCCTTCTGGTCAAAGTTTCTAAAATTGGGAAAAAATTACTTGGAGTTAAGCTTAAGTCTAAAAAGAGGCATAATGGGTGAGATGTATAGAATAAAATTTCAGTATAGTATAATGTAACATCTAATTTATCAAAATGTTATACAAATCACAAAAACTTTTTTTATATCTATACAAATGTATATACACTGTGTTTGTGTGTGTTAACAGTTCTGTAATCAAGTTGCATTTTATGTGTTTGGGTTTTTTTTCTGTGTATCTGGTTTCGTGCATCATGGACTTCGTACATTCCTATATGCTAAAATGAAAACAGCCTATTGGTTTGGTGGGGTTTTTAGTTGTTGTTGTGTGGGGGTTTTTTTTGGTGAGTTTTTTTTGTTTGGTTTTGGTTTGGGGTTTTTTTTTTGTTTTGTTTTGGGTTTTTTTGGTGGTTTTTTTTTATTTTTTTTGGTCCATTAAGTGCTGTTACTTTGGTCATATTGTGTGACACTTCTGTACTACCCAATCGTCATTAATCCTGAGTAGTATTCAGCCACAAGTTTTAATGATTAGAGCAGTGGTCTTTCGTCCTGTGTCTTCTTGTGGCCTTAAATTAGAAAAACCGAAAAACCTAAGCTTAGTTTAAACAGGCAGGGTTTTTGGAGGTTTTTTTTTGCTTGTTTCAAAAAAAGAAGTAAAGTATGATCACCTGTGAGACAAATTTTAGACTCTGCAAGGGGGTTTATTAAAAAGGAGGTGAGGAAACACAGACAACAGGAAATGCAGCAAGTTTGAGATGGACAGAGGTGTGAGGGATCAGGAGGAAACTGAGAACAAGGTGTTAAGTCTCCATAAAATTGTGACAATAGTAGCAAAAGGGTTTTTTTTAATCATATTCATAAATGCTCATTTATCTGTGATTTTTGCAAGTACATTTTCTATGATGATAAACAGTTTCTTGCTTTCTGCAGCTGAGATTTTTCATATCTATCAAGCTAGATACTTGAATTCTAGTCTGTTCATTCAGTTCTTCATACCAGTATTTACAGTGGTTGAAAAGTGTTAAGAGCCACGTAACTACTTGGAGGAGGGGGTGAGTATTAGGACATACAGAACTTGCAGAATGCATGGAAGTCAGTGTCCTGGGACTGTGCGCGGTTGTTGACATACCACAAAAAACCCCCCAAGCTTATTCCCAAATGCAAGAGAAACATTTGAAATGTACAAAGTGAAAAGCTCAGTGTGGAGCTTTGTACTAACAATTTCTGTACCTGGAGTTTCAGGTGCTATGTGCTTACTCACAGGTAATTCAGATGCTCTTTGGACTCTTGGTGAACATACACAGTGCAAACTTCCTTTTTGGTGTATTTCTTTCTTTTCTTAGTACCTTCTCTTATATAGGTGTATTGGAAAACCTGTTTGCATGCCTGTGTTTTTGAATATTTGTGGCATTTTTATGTACTGTTTGATCATCAGATTTAAGAGGTTATTTGTTGGTATCTTCAGAGTAATGAAGTAACATCTCCTGCCTAAAATGGGGCTATGTTTTAAAACTCTAATAGGTATGTTATCCTGCATGTTGCATCATGTTAGAGCAAGCTGTTAAAACAGTTTTTATGTATTTTAAGTGCTCAAGTAAAAACATCCTGTCTTGCTTTGAGACACCTCATGTTTTTTTGAAGTTCTTTCTTCATCCATTGATTTGTCTGCGTATTTTATGCTGTTGGTCTCCTTTAACATTTTTATAGATGATGAGCTGTGCCAGCTTTTTGATTTGCATACACTGCAACTGCAATGTGTGCCTTCCTTGCCTTGTGAAGCTTGAGTGCTGGTGTGCTAAATAGTTGTGTATTATGTAGTAAGGCAGTCAATAAAGTTTTAGTGCAGATGGTTTCCACCTTTTTGTCCCCATCACAAGGATGTGACATCCTACCTACAAAAGTGGAATAAATCTTATTAATTCTGGCTGCAGGGTAAGGGTTGGGGGCAGAACAGGGAGGATATGGAGGTTATACTGTGTATGCTTAGCAGAGCATGACTTGCAGTGGAAACTTCAGTTTTACTTTCATTGAGTATTAGTGTAGATTGTTGAATAATTAAAACGTGCTTCACTAAAAGAAAGAAAAAAATCCTATCAACAACTTCTGCTGATGATTTTTCTGACTTATGCAAGCACTTTTTTTTGAAGGTGTCTTTCCCTGTGAGACCATATGGTTTTGCAGCAAGAAGTTGGAATATACAGTCTAAGCATTGTTCGTAACTTACAGCAGAAGATTAATTTCTTCCAAATTCCTGTGGAGAATAGCATTGAAACTAGTAGTTGAGGTACTTTGATTTTTACTTGATATTACTTGATTACTTTGATTCTTTTTTCCCCCAAAGTCAGTCAGTCACTTCCATTCCATAACATTTAAATGGGATTTAATTCTTTGTATGAAGTAGTTGCATAGGCAGAAGAGCTATCAAGATAAATCGTTACATATGTACTATGTGTTGCATAGTAAAAAGAGTATTAAAACCATAATTAAAAAAAAAAGTAATATGTTTGTGTCAGTCATATGTTTGGTAATCTTAAAGTGAATTCTACACTGTATAAATACACTTTTCCTTAAGAAGGTGGTACAATGGATATTGAAGTAACCACAGGTATCCTTAAATTAGAATTTAATTTGAAGCGTCTTTACTTAAATTTTCCTCAAATTATGCAGGATTGAAGAGGCTCACACACTCTTAAATGGAGTAATGCCTGAGCTGTAATCATATTAGTAGTCCTCAGAGGACAAAATCTTCTCTCTACTGCAAATTATTGAAGGTTTTCTATGAGTGCTATAGCACTACGTTTGGATTGATCTGATGGTCAGTTCCCATCAAAGGCCTTAGGACATCTGTTCCCACTGTTCCATGTGCATCCTCAGGGGTCAGTTGAGTTTGTGAGTTTCCTAAATTGGCCTCTGCACAATTGTTGAAGCAGCAGGGGCAGCTCAGTGGAAGTAGCAGAATCAGGGCTGCTATTTTCAGTGACAGCTGGTTGTTAAGTAGACTGAACCTGCAAAGTTAAACCTCACCTCCACATTCCATGATATGAGATACATGAATGTCTGCATTAAAATGTTCTCACTTTGATTTTTAGCTTGCTGTGTCACCATATATTTTACCCAGAAAAGTAAGAAGTTTTTGATGAAAAGAATTCGTGTTCAACAGAAAGGAGAAAAAAGTTATCATTGTGTGATTTTTTTTTTCTTCATAGCTTTGGAACAGTCTTTTGTGTGATCTTGAAATTTGATGCTTTATAGATGTCTAAGTCACTTCTGAACTAAGCATCATTTTTGTAATCGTGGTTCTTATTTTTAAAGAGTTTTTTCCAATATTTTAAAGAAATACGAGACTTGTTGCTTTTTTCCCTGGTTTTATTTAGTTCTGTTCTCTGTTTATAATTTGTATATGGGGGGACAAAAAGCCCTACCAAACATGCCCCCTTCACTAAGCAAAAAACCGCAAAAGCAAAATACACCAAAAAACCCCCAAACACAAACCAACTGTCCCAAACCCCATAATCCAAAATAACCCCTTTTGACTTACGCCCCTGGAGCATTTAATTAAGTGCCAGTATTGTTTGAATTGGTGCCCTTTGTGTGTTGCAACTGGAGAAGTAACATTATAATTGTTGATAAGAGAGAGCTGAGTTGAGTAATAGACCCGTGGTCAAGATGCTCAGGTCTTTGGCCTGTCTAATGTTGGTTTAGCGTTTCAGGAAGATCACGTTCCACGTGTGTAATGATGAGAACCTTCAGCCAGTTCCCTGATTTGGCTTAAAATACCGACTACAACCCTGTACTGGTTGAGTGTAGTTTTTCAGTGATACATAATTTGTGAGAATTTGTTGTCCTAAATAGTTTTCTAATGATGTACTTTGGATATATTTTTGTTATATTTAGGCATTGTGCTTTTATTTTTCTTGATGGTTACATATTTTTTCATAAGCAGCATTTTAAATTTCCGTTTTTACAAAAAGAAAAATTAGACTTTCATTTTTGGTATATGGTAATTACATAGTTGAAGTGTGGGTGGAAGGAAGAGGAAAGGGCTTTGAACAATTTTTTGAATGGAAATACATGGTGCCATCCCATCTCACTTAATACTAATGAGCTATTTTAGTTGCCCCAGCAGTAACGGGCATTAGTTAAAATAAACTGTATTCTTTGCTCATTTAGCATCTAGTATGAATTTTAATTTTTATTTTATTTTACTTTTAAATTAGCCTAGTGCTATAAGATGAAATATGCTAATTTTTAGAAAATACATTGCAGCAGCTTTTCTGTTCTGATAACTGCATCACTACAGCATACACAGCAAACGTCCTACAGGCTATGTTAGTAGTAGAAGAGAAAGTCATGTTTGTCTCCCTTATTATAGCTAGCTAGTTCATAGATTTTTTCACTCTTTTTCATTTGCAGAGAATATCTAACAGTTATTTTTCTACTTACTTTCTTATTTTGAACCATAAAGAGTCCATGAAAAGGACGTGAGTTTTCATCAATTGTTTTTTATCTTAAAATTTTTAAATACAATCTCAATCATAATTCTGGGGTTTTTTCCCCGTCTTTTTTTCTTTAGCATGCACAATGTTAAATCATAAATTTGTGTGCAAATCACCAGTAGTGATAGTACAAGAAAGTTTAACTCTGGAAAAGGATTTTATGTTACTCATCACTCAAATGAAGGAGAACTTGAAGAAGTAGGGGTGAGGGGAAAAAAGAAATGAAGTTTTTTCTTTCTTCTATGACTTAGCATCTGTTGATTCTTGCGCTGTTTTTCCTTTACTAAGTTGTCTTATATTATGGCTTCTTGAAATTTCGGTCTCAAGTGTAAACAACAAGGAATAATTTCTGTCCATCACAGGGTAAAAAAAAAAACCCTAATTCCAACTCTTCATGTCTCTCAAACATCTTAAAGAAGCAAAATAGGGCACAAGCCCAATTTTTTTTTGCTTTTCAGGTCTCCTTTAAGAGCAGAGACAGCCATGATCCAGCAATTTTGGAGGTAGAGGCAAGTAAATGTTTTACTTCTTGTAAACATTCCAGTAAGTTTTTGCAAATCACCTATTACTTGAGGAGACTCTGGTTGAAAAAGAACCTCAGCTGCTCCCCTTTTCCTAAATTTGCTTTGTATGGTTCTATGTGAGGAAGAATTTATTTAAGCTTTCATTGGTTATTGACAGGTTTCACATCAGTTACACACTGTTGCAATACCTAATTGGTGTAAAAATATGTAGCTCTAATATTAGTGAGGTCTTTGTAATAATAGTTGTTGAGTTTTTTTCTTTTAAGAACTGATCTGCAAAATGAAAATTTGTTGGGTGGGTCATAGAGTGATTTTCTTCTTAGAAAAGTAAAAAAGTGTCGATTGTTTCCTACCTCCAGCTGCTGGTGTTCAAATCAGCTCTTTGGTGTTCTCACTAAGGACAGCTGAGCAACCTATGATGTACTGGTACGAAACCTGTAACTATTTCTGTGCTAGGGACGTTTCTGAAAGCTCATGTTGAGTTCCTCCTCATGGCATCGCATCATCCTGAAGGCTGTATTGGAGGTACAGGAAAGAACTATCCATACGTTTTGCTGCATTTTTTTGGGGGCCTTCCTATTCCTTATTGTGAATAGGACCAGACAGTTTGCATTGTTGCATAACAGTACATGGTTATATATGTTTGGGAAGGTTTTGCTTAACATCTCTTTTGGGAGGTGGCAACAGATGTTCTATTTCATGTTAGAGGGTTACAGTGGGAACAGCAAAGAAGCTAGATTTTGGTCAGCTAATGGGAGAGAAAAGTTCAGTGGGCTTAAAAAATATTTCCTAGTTAATAAGCTGTATTGATCCAAATTAATACCTGTGCCAGTTTGGGAAGGTAGAGGACGGGAAAAAGGAAGTGGAAGGTCAGGACCTGTTAGTTGGCAGTAAATCCTTGTCATCTCTTGGAAATGCATTTTGAAGAAAGCTGTAAAGCTTGTGCTTTTCTGAAGAAGAGGAAATGTTTAGAATGAAGAAATTGACCTTTTTTATACCTGTCTCTCGAGGATGTGAGCAAAGTGTGTAATTATTTTTGTCCTCAATTCATGTACCATGCTGTCTTATTTTCTAAGGTGGATGAAACCATTGTAAAATGTAAGAAAGGCTTGCCCATAATGACCTTTTCTACCCAGTCTTACCCCCTTCAACTTTTGTAATTCAGAAGTATATTAAATTAAACTGTAAAGCTTCCTTTTGATTTTTGTGGGGGCAGATAAGTGTGCAATCGGAAAACATATATAATGAATATTTTAATGGAAGAAGCTTGGAACTTCTCTTTTGAAGAGCAGAAGCAGTTAATTTTTTTAATAACTTTTTGCGTGTTTCTGATAGTGTACTGGAATTTGTTTAAAAGTTGCTCATTTTAAAATAGTGACTTGGTTAGCACATCAACGATTTACTTTGCTTCTGTAGCTTCATAATGTAATGACATTCTGTTTACCTCTTCTAATGTGTCCAGTATTTATTCATAATATTTCTCTCTGCATTAATATCTTTGGTAGCTGAGGGAAATGGCTAGCTGAGGGAATGTGTGGAGAAAACAGGACTTGAAATATTTCGTAATAAGCCCTAATTTTGCATATTATGGTGACTTGCAATGGAGCTGTGATAATTTGGTTAGTTATAGATCTTAGTTTGCACACTCAATTTTACTCAAAATGATGCAGGTAGATGTCATCAAATTCATTACTTAATGAGTTTTTTAGAAAATTACATTCCTTTGGTGAATGTTTTTTATACATTTTAGCAGAATTTGTGGGATTCAAAAAGTTCTCATGAAACCAAGTGCCTTGTTAGAAGGATGATGATGTCTCCTAAACCGGAGTTGTAGGACTGCTAATTGAATGGGATCTTGAAGGATGTGTATCTAGGCAATCTCTCCTAAAACCAGTATACATGTAAATATTATGATATTTGAATTTTAATAAAAATTATGGATAGCTTTCACTTTCTTTTGTACTTATGTAATGAGTAGGAGGTTTATTAAATGTTGTTTTCCAATTTAAAAAGTGGACAGAATTGTCATAATTACTACTTTATAGAAATTATTCATTTCATTAGTTTCACAAGAGTTTTATTTTAAGTGTGTTGCGCAGATGCTATATAAAGAGCTGATAGTAGTGTACAGTATTTTAAATGAACTAAAAAATTCGTGGTTTTCAGCTCTTGAAGTGTAGAAAGTGATTAAAGACTTACAAACCCTGACCTTAAGGACAGATTCATTGAAGGACCAGAGAGCTCTCTGTTAAAACCACCAGAGAGAGTATGATGAGCTGCAGTGTTCTGATTCTGAAGAATCATTTAAGTCATATTTCTCTGCACTGGCCCTTTTTCTTTGGGGTTTTATTTGGTGGTGTTTGTTGCGGGAGTTTAATTTATTTTTCATTTGCTTTGGGGGTTTTTTTTTGTGTTGGGCTTTGTTGTTTTGTTGTTTTTTTTAAATCGCTGTGTTGGTGCTGCCTGAGCAGTGAACGGGGATCCTGAACATGCATCATTTCTGTGCTGTAGGAAAGGTTTCCCTAATACATTATCTGTGGTATTCTCAAGAGCCATTCAGTATCAGTGCCAAGCTGGCACTCAGCTATACAGTCTTTAACTGGCATGACTATTACTACGTTTTAATCCAGCCTTGAGAACATGTGGCACATGCTGGAATAGTCCTCGTTCTGTAGTCATTATAATCAATAGAGTAGTTGCATGAAATTGGTCATAAAGAAGGTTTGGAACAGTGGTCACACTTTGAGTTATCTAGGTGGTAGCTTAGGTGTGTCAAATCCCACGTAATTGTGGCAATGATTTGAGGCAACTGCTGCAATAAAACTGTAATTACAGACTGTCAGCAAAGTTTCAGTCATAAATACAGGGAAAACTTGTGTGCTGAGATTATTTGAGGCAGGAGTTCTGAATTCTTTCAAGGACTCAACTTTAGTTTGTTAACCAATGTTTACTGTAAATTCTGTACTCAATAGCAAATTTGATTTTTCTGTATTCTTTGTAACAAAATTCCATTTATTTTTAAAGTAGAAGTCAGTTTATTTAATTTGCATTAGGATCTTGCCCACCACTTTCCATTTCCATACTTTCAATACAGTCTTGAACCAGTTATAAATAGATATGTTTTGTAATTGTTGCAACTGCCTAAATTGGAAAAAATGGAACTGTTCCAGGAGGGAGTGAAATGATTAAACCCCAAAGATACGCTTGTCTAATCACCGTAAGAGTAAATGGTTATAGTTCGAGTAAACTTGCTGATTAGCAAATATAGAAAAAAATGAGAGAGGAATCATAAGGCTAGACTGTTACTATTAAATGTGTTAAGATCTAACAGACTTAGCAGTGGTGCTATATAAAATGCTATATTCCTTGTTCCATTCAGTACTGTACTACTGATGGTGGCTCACTGTTTAATAAAAAGTTTAATAAATCATGGGCAACAACAAACCACACTATTATTTATGCCCTGCTTGGAAGTATTACCATAGTATGGATCCAAACCAGACAATATAAAGCTCACATAAGCCCTTTCCTAAAAGGGGAAAAACAAACTCAAGCAGAAAACCTATATGAATGGAAGCTCAACCTAAATAAAAACATGGCAATTAACTCATGAGCTTTCTAGCTATTGAGCCAGTAAGTTTTAGTATATGGGTTAGAATGACCATGAAATTCAGCTTTTCAGTTGCTTCTAACTGGTAAGGAACATCTTGCCCTATCTGGCAACACAGTGTATTTGGTAACATGCTCTGAAGTTATGCCACTTTGTGGCATAATGTGTGCCTAATAGCAGTATTCTGTGGAAAATATATGTTACATTAATCAAAGAATTTGACCATCTTTTCCAAAAGAATCGTGAACTGTAGAAGGGGCCACTGTTTAGAGCAGAGCAAACACCGTGTAAGCACTGGAGTAAGAACCCCCGGCAGTGACCTGCTTAAGAGTGCCTGGTCACTAAGATAAAGCCCTTCTGTAATAGATAGAGTTTCAGGAGACCTCCTGACTGCAGAATCAACTTTATGCATCATTTCTGGTCTGACTTCTGTCTAATGAAAAGTGCAAGACATTCTTCTAATGCTTCTACAAATCTGAAAATTCAGAACATAGTACTGTGGGAGAAATCATTGTGTAAAGAAAAGGGAGTGAATAACTGAGTGACATATTAGTTATACAGTTTGTTAGTGGAAATCACTCCTAAGCGATTGCAAAAACCTTTAAAAAAATTGCCTTATGTAATAAGGCAGTATTGGTACTGCTGTATGGTGAAGAGGGGAAATAGAGCTTCTGAAACCTGGTTGATGTCTCCTGTGAAATTGCGCATTTTCAAGAAGAGTGTTGAGATTGCAAACCTTTATGTCTAAATGAACGGTTTTTTTAGAGTTAATCACTGCTGTGAATGACAAGGTTTTTTTCTTTGACACACCCTGGCTTAAATAAATGGGACATAGTGTGCTACTTTCTCAGGTAAGCAACTGAGATGTAGCATCTGAAGTGGAAGGAGGCTGATTGCTTTGCAGGCCCTAACTTGGAGTGGAAACGGAGTTTTCAGAATACTTAACTTTTAATAGTAATTTATGTATTGCGGTAAGATTTCATTTGACATATATGGCACTAAGAAATGCCAGCATGTCCACTGGGCAGTCAGAGCGAGGGGCTCCCCATCCTCACTGCCTTTTGGGAGCAGCCGGGCTGCTGTGGATCCTGCCGGAGGTGTGGCTGACGGCTGGCAGCTTCCTACAGAGGCGGATCTGCCTGTGCCCTCCTTTGTGCTCAGCCTGCTACTTGCGGAATGTGTCACTGAGCCAGTTCAGCTTGCTAAACAGGCAAAACCTAATCTGACAGCAGTGGTTTGCTGCTGTTTCTCCTGGCTCTGGAAGGCCCCAGCAAGAGCTGCTGCTGGTACAAAGAAGAGGGAAGGAGAAAGGAATGGAGCCACCTCTCTTGCGGGAGTGAGCGGTTACCCTTGCAGCTGTGTTAAACTGAAGTCAGTGGAGGGAAACCCAACTATACAAGAAAACTCAGAATAGTTCTGTCTTGGCATTTGGGACAGCTTCTCTGAAGTGACTATTCAAGATTAGTGTTCTAATTATAAGCACAGACATTGTGTCTAAAGTTGTCAATATTCATTTAAGCAACCACTTATGAGAAGGTTTGGTTTATGTTTAGCACTCTGCTTTCTTGTTGGCATAAGAGGTGCTTTGAATCTAAATATACAGGGTAACATTTAGCTGCCTAGGCACTCCAGTCTTCTTCCTATCTATCTTGGGAGACCTAGAAGAAGCAGGAGTGCATCTTTGAGGAAATCTCCAATGAAGATTCATCCCAAGAATTGAAACAAGAAAGGGGAAATAAGAAAAATACTAATTATTATTATATAAATACTTCATACAGTATTTTTCACTAAGGTCAGGATTCCACAAAGGACTTCGTTTATTGTATGAAAGCTGTTGTAACATTGATTACTTTCCCCCTTGCCCTGTTTTTTCCAGTCTGACTCTGCCTGCTCTTGTCAAAACTTGGTTATCGTTTACTTACACATCCAGATCACAAAGAACCATTGCCAAGAATTGCAAGATACAGATTTTGAGCTAAAACTCTGGCATTGCAACCATGTCAGCCTGGTCCTAGCAGTAAAAACAGCTTTGCTTGTACATGGCCTCTTTGCCTGCCTTTGGCTGCATTCTTGTAGCCCACAAGTAAAGTGTTAAAGTTTTATACTCTCTTCTTTCCCCTTCCCAACCTGTCCCTGAACCATTCTAAAAAAAACCATCAGTGTTGAATGTTTGTTTCAATTATTTTAATTTTTATTTTATTTTTCATTTCTCTGAGCAAAACAGTTTCTTATGGCTTGGGAAGTTATTTGAGTTACTTGAAGTTACTTAAATACTACCTAAGTATGTTTGGTTAGAGTCATGAGTCTCTTTTTCAATTGCTTTGCCAAACAGTAAAAACCTAAAGATCACAATGTCCTAAAATAAAGCTAACAACATAATATTACAAAAATAATTTTATTTTACATTAACAGTGTCATTTGAGTTTATAGAAACAGTAGTAACTTCATATTCTTAAACTGAGGTCACTTTTTGTACATATGAAAAGTAAAAAATATAAACTTGTTACTTTTTTATTTGAGTTTTTTCGGGGAGGGGAGGAAATAGAGAATAATATTTGGTTTTGTTTCCTTAAATTCGGCTTCTGTGCATAGTTTTATACTGTATCTGAAACTTGTCTATTGTATTGTGGGCTAAGAGATGGTGCTCTTTCCTTTTCTTGGCACACTGTGGTTATGTTAACGTGTTCATTTTAAGTTTCTTTTAAAAATATTCTGTAGTAACATCTCTGTATACTTTTGTGCAAAGAATTGGAGTTAGTGGAATTGCACTTTTTTTACTAAGTGCTAAGCAGTCTCAGAAAAGATGTTAAGGTTAGTAATGGTGTATTATTGTAAATGGTAGCAGCATAGGAAAGAAGAAAAATAGGGGAAGAAAAATTCGCTCTTTAAAAAGTTTACAGTTATTTTGTAACAACAAAAGCAAAGGGTTGGTGGGATTATATTGCAATTTTACAAAGTTGTCTTCTATATACTCCCTTAAGACCTTCACTAAGGTTTACGCAGAGGAACCCCTATTGATATATTTTGTATTTTTTATCTCTGTGAGGGGCATGTGCAACTTCACCTTGAGGAAATGCTAAGAGCAGAATGGAAGGATTTTCAAGGAAAGGCTCAGCCACGGGTCTCTAGAAGTGATAGGTAAATTAAGATGAGGGAAGAAGTGCGGATGTGTTAGCATTAAAATGCAGGGTATCAGCAGCGGTTTATCCTGATACTTCCAAAAGGTCACTTAGCTATTAGATTTTTTTTCTCCTCTTGATATTTCTTTCCCCTCCTTTTCTTCAACAGGTCTGTAAATTCAGTTTGGAAAAAAACGCAGTCACTTATTCCTAATTATAAAAAAAAAAAATTGAAATATCACAAATTTATATATGAATGACTGGAGCTTTGCTTCTTAGGCTTTTAACATAAATGAATTCCAGTTTCTGGAATTCATGTTTAAATTAAGCAGGAGTAGCACCTGAAGAGAAGTGTGTGGTTTTATTTTGATACTTCTTGATCCTTACGGTTTGTTCAACATCACTTATATGTGGAGTTGTCATAAAAGAGCAGGAGGCCAGGGGTTTGTGGATAAGTTTAGCTGAGAAACAGATTAATTTAACACTGAACTCAAATTATTGGTGAGGGGAATGTTTATATATTGGCTGGGTTTGCTGTGTAGCAGCAATCGAGTCAAAACAAGACAGAGGAAATAAAACATGGAATAGAGAAATAAAAATGGCTGAAATTCAGTAAAGGCGGATGCCACAACGATGTGCAGCATTTACTGTTGATGAAAGGTACATGGTGGTACTTCAAAAGAGGAAAGAAAATGTTTCAAAACATGTACAATTACACTACTAGCCTAGGAGCTGATCACGTTATCCATTGAATACAAAAGTATAATTTATGTTTTTTACTTGGCCAAGTGCTAGTGACTAGTACTACATTGAGTGCAGTTTTCCAAATACAGCATGCTGTAAATGGCATTCCAAACTGTGGTCGAGAACAGTGTGTTTTGGAGTTGGGGTTTTCATTTGAGTTCGTTTGTTTGCTTGGTTTTCTCTTAACCATTAAAAAAAAAATCCTAGAGAAATATTTGGGAGTACTATACTGTGTAGACTAAAAGACTGATAAACCAATGAGCAGACAGCTTTTTCCCCTTAAATACAGCCGAGGAATAGCGATAGCACTTTACTGTAAACAACACAGTAAGTACTCCGAAACATGCAACCACTGCTTGGGTGTTTCCCTAAGTTCCCAAATCATTAAACCACAGGTGCCTATGATGCTTTCTACCATTTGTGTTCATTGCACAGATGAAAGTAAAAGTTTCATACAAATGGAAAAACAAAAAACTAGGATGATTACCTTGAAGCTATAAATAAAGGTACACCTCATGCTATTTATATGCTTTATTTAATCACTCACAACTGCAAAAAGCTTCCCTTCCTAAGCGAAAACACAGGAATCTTAAGTCCTGATGAAGTCCCTTACGGTTGAGCTAGGGATAGCTCCCATTTTTTTTTTCCCCTCATCCTTCTGGGCAGTGATTTGCTTTCTTAAAGGGCAAAGTGGGAAGCACCTCCGTCTATGTTTCTGTGGCCCAATATTATTAGGGTGCTCCTGGAACAGCACCTGGTGATGTTGATGACTTTTTGCCTGAGGCAGGACTTGGATCTTGATGCTCATTTCCTGGACCGTGTACAAACCACCAGATTGTTACATGGCATTTCCTTAGAGTTGCAACTTCTTTCTCCAAGGAAATTTCTTGAGGTTGCCATGCCTTGAGTTAGTTTTGGGAAGTATATTAGATTAGGTCCTTTTGGATGTCAGTGCTTTCAGATCTCCTAGTTTGAGAATCCCAGATGGAAAATGGTCATCAGGTTTCAGTTTAATTAAGACTATTTTGCCTGTCAGCATGTACTTTAACAGAGTTTTAGTTACCTTGTTAAGTTTTTGGGTGGAAGAGAGGCATGTGTTAGCAAGGCTAGTACCTTGGTGCCCTAGTCGTCTTCCTGGATAGAAGGAAATAAAATGGTAAATTAAAACATAATACAGCTGAAATACTGCTAAATAAAAAACGGGAGAAAAAGGATCTTAATGTACTTTAAGAGTAAATTCAATAGTCGTATATAGTAAAGTATTATATTAGTGACATGTTGGTCCTGCTTTAAAAAATACCTTTTCATGTTCATAAAAACTGGTTTATTCTAGATTTTTCTATTACATATATATAAAATTTTAACATCCTGTTAATTATTCTTAAAATAAAAATTGTAAAATATGTTAAGTAAATTGAGTAATTTACTATATGTGCATGGTATGTAGGTACTGCTTGATAATAAGGTATATAAAAGAACATTTACTTTTGTCATCCTTTCTCCATCTAAAGCTGAATAGTGGAATCAGCTTTATACTGATTAATAATGCTCATAAACTCAGAAGCAAATAGGTTTATGCAGAAGTGATTTTAGAACAGTTGCAGGTTATTTTGAAGTTAATTTCATTAGTGACTGATGATGAATGGACTTGAGTCATGAGTTGAAATACACTTACTGTCTGTATTTCCTGATTAGAGAATGCTCTGAGGAATGTGTCCACCCTCACAGATTAGGTTTTGTTGGTCTAAGCCTTCACTGAAAAATGTCTTTTGTACCTTGAGATTCAGAATATGGAGGTACTTCTCTTCAAAAAGCCATTTAAAGCTAACTCTGAACCGAGAAGACGTGCATTCAGGATTTCTTGGTATTTCATTTTCTTTCAAGGGAGTTTGATGTTTATTCAGTGAGTGGTCAGTGTGTAAAAAGAATCACAATATTGTGAAATGTTTCATACTGCTTTTCCCTTTTCTGTAGGGGAATAAAACCATACTTTGATGATATCAGTGTAACTGTCTCCATATAAAGTTTACTATGCCAGGAATACTGATAAAATGTTAAAGCTCCTACCTGTAGTCCAAAGTCAGACAAATTAACAGTGTCACTCTTCTGCCTGAGTAAAGTTTGTTACTTCATGGTAATTTTAAGTATCAATATTGAAAATTGCATTCGTCTCTAACAGATATATCCAGTTATTGAGTTTATGCTGTGCATCTCATGGGCTAAATTCTGATTTATTTCCCTGTGGATACCGATGCATGCCAAACGTTTAAACATTTATCCCATAACAATGAAATATTCAGTCTTAACAGGCTCCAGGACTTTCATAGCACTCAACAATACAGCTTGTTCCACAAACCTTATTTTTCACACTGGCGCAATTCGAAAGCAGTGTGCAAGAAGGAAATCCCGGAGCGATGCGGTCCTGCAGGCAGTTTCACAGCAACCTGCCCTTTTCTGCCGGCGTTTGTGCTGGCTGGGCTCTCCGGCTCTCCGGAGCAGTTCCTGCGCAGCACAGCCCTGCGGCGCGGGGGGACAGCGCTCCAGCTGGGGTGGTGACAGGGCCTTCCTCCTCTGGCAGCAGCCCCGGAGGGCTGGCTCAGCTCTGCTCACTCGTGCTGTGAAGCAGCAGCCTTAGAAAGATCCAGGGCGCTGTTTCGAGCGTTTAGGAACCATTTTGACTGCAGGGCAGATCTGAACTTTGGGGTGGTGCCTGGTTTGAAGTTTCCTGAGCACAAAGTCTGTGTTGAGGCTTTGAGACGGAGAACAGAATCCTCTTGTGTCATTTAAACATTAGGTTGCTTCATGCCACCAGATTTTTTTTTGTTTTTTAGAACAGTTCTTAAAAGATGCTTTAGATAATGCCCTTTGACAATGTTAGACAGCTACTGGCTAGTTTAATGTGTGCTGGAAGACACCTGCTTTTTCAATCCAAGATTGTCTTGGTGTGGGGCTTAGTATACTATAATAACTTATAATTAAAGACATGACAAATAGCAGTAACTTGTTTGACAGTCATAACAACAAGTATGTGACTGTTAATTTAAGCAATTGATCAGTTGTTTCTATAGGTGAAAACTTTGATCAGAAACTTCTAAATGTGGAGTAAGCTGCCATGTTGTCCCTGACCAGGTGCTATTTCCTCAGCATACCTTCGTGATGTTACTTTTTTCACCAGTTTTCTGCTTGTGAACTGCTGCCACTAGAAACTCAGTAGGAGCGAAAGTCTCTGTTAATTTGCCTGACTGTAACTGCACAATTAAAGCAGTTTATCAGCAGGGGTTAGGACAATCAGTGTGTTCTGATGCTTCATGTTATAAAATTGCTTCTGTTGTTCAAACAGATACTGTAATTAGTGCATCATTTTAAACTGGTTTTCTGCGGGGCTGGCTTGGAGTTTCATCTGATAAAAACCTCTATTTTTGGTTCTTACCTAAGCACTTATGTTGTTTGCAGGCCTCATCTAAATTAACAACTTCTATGGAAATGTTAGTATCAGGACTGTATCATTCAAATATGGGTTTGGGGATGGGTGAGTTGTTTTTCAGGATTTTTTCTTTGTTTTTTACCAGTCAATCCTGTCAAGACCTAAGATTCAGTTGCAAAAATGGAAGGAGCAAACCCCAGTTTACAGCTGTTATTGTAATGCTAGCATTGAATGCATGTAATACATCATCACAGACGAGCAGGTTGCTTCCTACCAGATAATAAAGATGACTGTGTTCTGTGCCTGGCGTGTGCATAATTGGAGTTCACTTAGGATAGTTTCATGAGACATGGTGAGACAGTCTTTTAAAGGGCAGTTATGTGTTAAAATATTGTCCCTCACCTTCTCCCTTTTCCAGCTACAGCACTGACCTTGTGTTGGCACTCGGTAGCTCTTTATGGCTGTAAACTCCCTTGTCCAGCAGAAAATGAGGGGGTGGGGGTGAGGTGGGGAGGCATCTGCTGCATCAGCATGTAGTCTGAAAGGCTGGTGTGGTGCTGGGGCCAGTCCCAGAGGGAGCAGTAAGGGCTGCCTGGCAAGGGAATTGAACCTTAGGAGGTTGTTTAACTGGTCAGGCAACGATGCAGGAATACAACAGTAAGAGATTATCCAAGTTATTTTTGTTTCATTAGGGCTGGACCTCTCATGAATATGGATCAGCTGATGTGGAATTATTTGTAGACTTAGTGGTTTATTCCTTGCACAGTATTACAGTCTTCTGGATGTTTGTTTTGAACTATCTCTGCAGCAAAGAAGCCAAAAACTTAAAAATACAATTCTGTAGCTCAGGTTGGAAGAACAGTTACGGCAGAAGACAGACAACTCTTGAAAGGTTGGGAGTAAATGACTTTAGGGCAAAGTTCATACTTCTAAGATCCCTCTGACTTGGTTTTACCAGTTCAACTGTGTCAACAAAAGGTTATAAAGTAAGATGTAAACTGTATTGAATGGTTGAGTAATGTTTCTCTTGGACTTAATAATTCAGATATTGTTGCATGGCTGCAATACATATCATGTCTTACTTAAAAATACTAAAATTAGATCAGGACTAGAATTTATTTATAATGGCATTATTTGTGACCTTTTAGTTAAATTCAACTTCCATTTCAAAATTTTTCAAAATCGACATGTTAGCTTTTTTCTTTTTTTTAGTCCACACAGCTTCTTTTAAACTGCTCTTTGAATTATTTTTAAAACTTTGATATATATGTGTGAATGTTTTCATTATGGAAAAGAAATATTCACCTAGAGCTTGTACCTGCAGCACACTTTATTAGAGAAAACATATTATGAGAATTTTACTAAATAGCTGAATTTCTTCTCTCCACATCTTACCTCCGCCATTTGACTGCGAGAAGTGGCTGTGAGTGATTATACTGTTTTTTAAATCTTAGGATGATTTTAATTAAAGTTCTTGGAGTGTACTTGAATTAAACCTTTGAATGGTTTAAAGGACTAAAGCTATTCTGATGCCTTTTAATTTTGGTGTTCAATTTGACATTATATGAAAACATTCTTCCCTTTTACTCTATCTTTTCTGTGGTTTTTGTCATTCAGTAGGGAGAGCAGCTTGTTTAATAGGTTGGTGAAAACATATTTTAATAGCCTATCACTTCAAGATTAGTGAGAATACTAAGGGTAATTTTCAACACTTGCTTGAGCTGGTAACTTTACTTATTTGAAAGATCCCTGCTCTTGGTACTGAGCTAGTTTTGTATCTTTAGTGGCCTACATTACAGGCAATTGTATGAGCTGGAGTGGAAAAAAGTGCACAGAATGGAAGCTGCACTTTTTTAATACTAAGAATATGCTATAGCTTTCTGAAAAAAATGCTGTGTGGAAAACTTGCTTCCACTCTTACCATGCTGCATTCATTCTTTCATTCTTTCCTTATTGTCTAACTAATATTTCTCTGCCTACATATAAACAGATACTAGAGTGGTATTTTTTTCAGAGTTTATTTCATTTTTCTTTAATGGTATTCTGACAGTTGGAAATGACTGGATCGAACTTCACCAGTTTTTCATTTGCCAACTTACTTTCCGTCAGTTGGCCATACTCTGAAGGTCTCTGCAGTGAGAAATAAGGTTTGAGGTTTTTTTAAAGTTGATAAAATATTTTTGGTGGTTTCCTTTCTGTTGATATTTTCCTTTTTCAGCATTTGAATAATTTTGACAATTTCAGTCAGCCTTGACATTTCCTTCATTTGGGTTTGAAGTACTTTGAGATGTATTGGCTAGACAGAGAAGAGACCTAACTTTGTTCTAGAGGAGTTTTCAGTCATCTGCTTTGTGCAGCTTGTGGAAAGCTGGTAAGCTGCTGTCTCATACTTGTTCAGTCAGAGATTGAGGAATTAAGAAGAAATCTTTGAGATAGGATAGGATATGAAGATGTAAGTAGGAATGGCCATTTAGGCCCGAGATGCAGGAGGTGCATGACCACAACTTGAAGTTACTGTAGTATGGTGAGGTGTATGGAAAATACGGGATACAGTTTAACAGTGAGCTGGACTACAGTAGTTCCCCTCATGGAACAGCCTTTCTAAGACTTAAGTTTGATTATATAGATTCAAGTCAGTTGCATGCTTTACCTGTTTTACTGCTTCCCCCTAAATCCCTCCCCAAGAAAACTGTAGCTACACTACTTTTTTTTTTTTTTTCAGCTAAATTTTGAGGAGTTGTAGCAATATATATATTTTAAATTACCTAATACATTGACCCTAATAGGAAGATAAACATTGAGTGGTCCATTATTGTGCATGGGTACTCTGAGGCTTAATGAGTGTATATGCACGGGCAAGAGAATGAAAGCAAATCTGTCTACAGAATTAGGCTATATTTAAGGATACTGAAGTTTCTGCCAAACAAGGAGCACAATGAAATTTCATCTGCCATTTATGTTGTCCTTAATGTTCTTTAATTTAGCAGACAAGATAGTTCAGTTATAATTAAGCTTTCCTAATATTGTTGTTTCCCAAGGTTGTGGCATAAATCACTTTACTTTGTAGTTTTCTGCATCTTCAGTCTCCATTTTTCTTGTATAATTCTTCCATAAACAATCTCTGGGATGCAGGACGACTTCATGCTGTCAATTACTTCTTGTGTATGTAATATAATTTCGAATATATGCAACTGAATTTCTTTTTCCCCAAGTCTTAGTCAGGTTTTCTGATTTTCCTGGTGCTGTTTCTTCCTTCTGTGTGCATACCCTTCCTGCTGCAGTCGCAAATGTTTCTTGCCCGAAATAATTCTCATTGCAACTTCTATTACTCCTGACTGCTTTTGCAATAGGTAGACCTGGCAACTAGGCTGAATTGCTCAACAGTTGCTACTGAAGGACAAGGGGCAATGGGCAAACTGGAAGAAAAATTATGTTAAAAACTAAGAAAAAGCTGTTTTTGTTGTTGTGGCTGAACACTGGTTGAACACTGAGAAGGGCTCCCGAGGGAGGGGATGGAGTGTCCATCCTTGGAGATGTTTAAAACCTGGGCCGGAGCAACATGGCTTGAGTTGACCCTGCCCTGAGCAAGGGGTTTGGTTTGGATGATGTTCAGCATCTCCTCCCACCCCAGACGTTTTTGGAGTCTATGCATTGAACTGGTTTGTCTTACCTGTAATTCATTTCAAGACTGACACATCTTGTAGTTTCTTTGTACCAAGTTATGCAACAAGGCAAGTTGTAGTAATTCTTTCCTGTCCATCTTTTCACCGTTTTCTCCCCCAAAAATTTCAAAAGAAAACTCTAATCAACCCTTAAAATCTTGGACCATATTTCATGAGTCTTCAGAAAGATACCTTCCTACCTGTGTTCCAGATATATTCAATTTACCTGTTCAGGCTTTACTATAACAAAACATGATTGTGAAAAGATGTGTTCAAAACTTGTTGCACAGAGGACCAGTTTAATATAAGTAAAGATTTTACTTGGGGGAAAATATTTTTTTCCAAACCTTCCTTTTAGGATTTAAAAGGAGAATGAGGTACCGTAAAAAATGGTAGCTCTTAACTGCAAGAGGTTTGCGGATTATCTCTCTTTCATGAGTGTAATTCTTTTATATGTTTTGCACCTGGCTTTCTGTTGGAATGAATGAGCTAGTAATGACCTGAATTTCCAAATTTCGGTAAAACCAAACAGGTAAATAATCAAATATACATACTAGTATAAACAGACATTTCTTAAAAAACTGTTAACCCACTAAGAAAACCATTTCTTGAGACAGAATGGGAGCACTGGATGAATTCAAAACACCGGTGCATTGAGGTAGAACAGAAGAAATTGGAAGCCCATTCCAAACTTCTGTCTTTTCTCTTTTATTTTTTAAACATAATGTGAACTTTCATTCTTCTTAGCCTTTCTTTCAGTCTTACCATTTGACTTAATAAATAGCACTCTAAATAACAGGACTTTTATTACTGTACTTCCTGGCCATAGAAGAGCTTATCATAGTCATATACTACTTCAGTTATCTTATTGATAAGTCGTTTGTATGATTTCTTGTGCTGTGAGGTCTCACCCTAATAATACCTGTGATTATAAACCTTAAACAAAACATGTTAAACCTACAAGTAAACTGGTAGGGGGATAAAAAAATCTTCAGTATCATTTGTTTGTCCTATATGCAGCTTTCTGTTCTCTTTTTAAACTGAACAAAAAATTGTCATGCTGCAACAGAGTAATTTGGAGTATAGTGCCAATACTTGATGTAACATTATTCTAAAACAAGTTTTTGAGACTTTGCACCATATTATTTTCGTTATGAGGGAAATGAATACAACACCATAAAGCCCCTTCGTGTTTGCTCACAGCGTATAAACATGGTGTGTGGTGTTTAATGGCGTGGTAGCTAAAACTGCATTTAGGCATTCCTTGTCTTTTAGGAACAGAACTTGCTGCTTTGCTTGGGGACACCTTTCCTTCTCATTTGTTCCTCTTGGCCCATTTTTTTGTTTTGGTTTTTTTTTTTTGCCTCTTGTGATACTATAGTTGTGCAGGTTGTCTTGCATCTGGTGTTAGTAACTAGGACCCTTCCTATTCCAACGCTGTGTCAGTGCAAGAAGAGGTTTAGTTGCACATTTCTTCCTCTGCCCTCTGCTGGTTTAGGAACCTTCTCTCATTCTTCATACCTGTAACATTATTTTGTACACTACCTCTTAGTGATATAGCTTGTCACCATCTTAAAAGAAAACAGCTCACTCCTGTTTTGGATTTAAAAAAATAACGAATGGAATTGTTTAAAAAGTAAGAGTGGAGTTTTGATCATGATTGAATAAATGAGATGCAAATACATTGTCATAGATAGTTCTTTCAGAGATTACATTTCAACAGAGAACATGTTATAACTCAGCTGCACTTTGCATCACGTTCTATATCATAAGTGAGGTTTATTTTTCTCTCTGTTTTCAGCTTTTGAAATTGGCACACCTATTTTCACAGCCACCTTTGTTTGGAAAGTTGGTGAAAATAACGTTGAAAACAACAAAACACACCACTGTAGCTGATAGTATGGAGTAATGGATATGTGCATGTTATATACACAGTGAAAAGAAGTTTCAAAGTACTGATTCTTTTACATACATTTTTCATACATCTCTCCTGGTTCAGGTTTTTTCCCCCTTTTTTATCCTTGTCTATTCCACAAAACATTTCAGACTTAGCTGAATTAAAAATAAAACACTAAGGAATAGTGCTCCCTCAGATATATACGAATATGAGACATTGCAAACATTTGTTGGTATTAAATCTTAGTACATTTCCTCAATGTATCTGATTTTCTGGAGGAATTTTTAGTTAAATTTTTGGAAAAAGACACATTTGCAATTAAAAAAAGAAAAAAGACAAAGTTAAAGTGTGAATTGTGGTTAAACCACAAAGGTTTATCTTACAAATAGGAGGCTCTCCTATTGTACCCAGCTTTTTAAGTTTTAAATAAGTGAGGTTTGTTTATGTGAGCCTTTTTATAGATTTAAAGTTTGTAATAAACCTTTTATTGAGCCCCTGCTTTTTTTTTTAACTTGTCATATCATATTTTAAATATTGTCAAATTTAAGTGAAGTTTCATGAAAATTTAGCTAGCCTTATTCACTGTTTAATAAAAAAGGAGTTCGGAAGTTTCTTTTGTGTCGTATTTCATTATCTTATTTTTTGGAAGACAATACTTGAATCTGTTACTTAAATTTATTGCTTTCTGTTGTTTAAAATTGTTTACATTAAAAATGGGTTGTTTATCATGCTTTCCTTTTCTGAAAACATTTCTAAGATTTATCTTTGGGATTATAAATGGCATGGATGTGATGAGTACCTGTGTAATGGTGACCATCTTGTCACTTGCCCTTCTGTAACTTCAATTTTAAAGCCTTGTCATCGCCACTCTTTTCTTCATGCAGTACATGTAGCTCTCCTTTGAAAATGGCAAGTTCTGTTCCTTTTGTAGTGTTTGATTCTTTGAATCTTGTCTTCATGAGTATTTGAAAGTGTTTTTTAACCCCAGAGAATTGCTTTCTTGTCCTTTGGAGTGATTCAGATGGAGTTTCTATGTCTGGTGTCTGTTTCACTTTTCTTCAAAAGATGGGTTGCTTAACCACTGGTATGTCTTACCTGTTTAACTCTTGAAAGGCTCTAAATGATATTGAAAGTAATATATTCTGTTTGTGGTATTTCTTATTCTTGTTCCTTTTTTCAGCTGGGGAAGGTACTCCTAAGAAACAGCATGTGTATTGTAGTCTTTAAAAAGTGTAATACAGAGTAGGAGGTTCCGAAACACAAACAAAATCCCAGAAATGATATTTTGAAGCCTAAGTTCATACGATACAAAAGTCTCCAAAGTATGAAGAAACACTATTTTCAGTATTGCTGAAAACAAAGTTCATACTATGCACAGAATTGAATTTGTCTACTGTTTGTGATTGCTTTATACACAATGTAAGTCCTTCATAGCTTCCATGTTTTAATTTTTTTTAGGAAGAACAGAATCGAGGCAAGCCCAACTGGGAACACCTGAATGAAGATTTACATGTACTTATCACTGTGGAGGATGCTCAAAACAGAGCAGAAATAAAGCTGAAGAGGGCTGTTGAAGAAGTAAAAAAGTTACTGATACCTGCAGTAAGTATTTGTATGCAAGCCTTTGATTTCCATTTTCAGAAGGTACTTTTGAAATACAACTAATTTACTACAGGTGTAAGAGTAAGCCTGCAGAGTGGCATCCTAGAAGGAAGTTTAGATAAGATTTTGCAATGCTCCAGTGATCATTAAACTTGTTTCATCCCAGATTGAATTATTCCGTAGAACAGAATAGCATTTTAAAGAGACATTGTCCTTTTTTTGCCTGTTTTAGATACAGATACAGGAAATTGTTATTACCTTTAAAAGGCAGTGCTGAACTGTTACAAACACTGGTTTTCTGTCTTTCCTTCAGTATTAGTATTCTTCACTTTAAGGCTGGGGAAATATGACATGCTTTTATCTTTTACTTTGAGATGATTCTGATGTTTTAAGAAACGAAGGCATGTTTTTTTAGATCATCACATTAAACATTTTGCAAAAAGAACAAAACCCTTTAGTATCGAGAAGCTTTGCTGTCAGTATACTGGGGAAAAACAAATGTGGTGAAACTGGAAAATGGTTGTGTTTCTCATTTCCTGATAATATAAACAGGCTTCTGCACAGCTAGTGACTTAAATCCTTTGTCAGAGACCAGAACTACCCTGTGAGAGCCCCTCTCTTAGATCTTCTCTGTATTCTCACTCAAAGCAAGGTGACTCAGTGTGGCTGTATAGTGCATCCCATGCCATTAACTTACATCTTGTGCTCATTCTTACCACCACTTATGTGCCCCTGTAAAATGATAAGAATAAATTAGATCTTTTTCAGTGGTGGAAAAATTTTCCATATTACAAGGAAAAATTGAGACTATCTTGTGAAATAAAGTAGTAGGTGGTATTAAAATGACCTACTGATTTTGGGTGAATGCTAATAGATGCTGGCTGTGAGGAAAACTGTGATGACACATGCTGTCTCTATAAGCAGATTTATTCAGAAGACATTTTGTAAAGTTACTAAAGATAGGGAGAGAGACTTAATTTCGGAATTATCAAAAAATGGTAGAATATTAAGCAGGAGGTACGACAAAATGGGATTTAGACCTCTTGATATTGCACATAGCCAATTTCTGAAAGCAGAAGACAACTAGAGAAAGTAGATCTTCAGAATTTACTCCCTTATTAAAGAGACCTTGAGCACATTAGGGTTGAGTTTATAGTAAGGATTTTTTATATGGGCAAAACTTTGAAGCCCTTACGTTCATTCTTTAGCTACTACAGAGCAAACAGTTTAAAAACCAGACTTCCATGTGAATTAATTCTGCCAGGTGTTTCTTCATTCTTCTACCTCCCCCTTATTGCTGAATATTAGGACTGAAGGGTCAACTTCAGGATCACCTGATAGGTTACAAATCCCCAGTATGTCTGAAGTACTGATGTGTATACTCTGTGTATGCTTGTGTTATGCTTGTTTCGTGGACCTGTTGGATGGGTGTGTTCTTAGCCTCAAAAACAATGTAATGCATTAGTATTTCTTTCTTTGTGAAAGTGACAGCCAGGTCTTTGTCTTGAAAGCACTCTGCCTCATGTAGTAGCTTTATCAGTTGGGGAAGCACTGTAATCCTGATTACAGAAATAACTGTTTTTTCCCCTTTAATGAAAAATAACAACCCAGGGCTTACTACTGTCCGAATAGAACGTCACTTAAAGTACACTTTGTCAGTTCACTTCATTATCATCTTTATATGTTATGCATAGGCTTAAGAGATTTGGGTGGAACATATTACTTGCACAAGAGTTAAAGGTCTCTTGGCTCTAATTTCTCAAAAATATGCCTCGCTGAAACAGGTATGTGTAGTACATACTAATGAATTAGTATATAGATGAACTTGGTTTTGTACTACCTATTGCACCTGTTCAATTAGTATAAAAAATGGAATTGTGTCTTCAGGCAGTTTCAGAACTGAAAAATTCAGTTTAGTGTTAAAAGATAGGAATTGAAAACTTCTATGAGGGAAGTCATAAACCTTCAAATTATCAGGATAAGCATAAGGAAAAAAAAGGAAATCCGAGTGAATTATAACAATGAGTGAAACTGTGGATGTTGGAAAATTCCAAAGATACTCTAAAATGTAAGAATGGAAAATTGCAAATTCCCTTTCATGTGGTAGAATACCTGCTACTATTACTGTTTTTCAGATAAATGTCAAAATTGAAAAAAAAAGTAAATGTATTTCTGTTCTTTTGCTGTCCAATTTGATTAAAAGTTGAGACTGTGTAGGAGAGAAGACTCATTTTCGTTCTTGCCATACGGTGTGACAATGCTTGGTGTTTATGAGATAAATTTCAGAAACGTGTTAGTGTTCTAGTGTTCAGAGATGGAAATTAGTTGCTAATTTCGTGGAATGATCAGTTATTTTTGTACTCAAGATGTTAAAAAGCCTAATTACATTTTCTAGCAACAGTGCACAAATAGGCACGTTTCTTAAAATGGGTTTCTATTTGAATGTACTTGGGTGAACAGAGACTATTTCAGTACTAAAGTATGTTTCCTACATTTATGAATCTGGATCAGTAGTGGGTTTTTTTTTGTTTTTTCTGTGTGGATATGAATTAATATTTTCCCTTTTCACTTGCTCTTGCATTTTTACCAAGATAGCGGTACAGTCAAGTAGTTTATCTTTAGAAATGAAAAGCACAACTTGAGGAAGACTGGATGAACAAGCCATTTTTTTTTCTCCTTTAGGAGAAAGGCCACCTTTTTTTTTAAATTATTTTTCATTTCTATTTAATTTTCATTTCTTTAGCATTAAACTTTTTTTAAAAAATTTTTTTGGCTGTATTGCAAGTTCCATAGGACTAATTATTTTCCTCTTCCCATAGTTCAGTGAGATACTGATCTTTATCTAGACCTGCAAGATCATACAGTGTCACTACTTTCATGTTTTTCTTTAAAAAGAAGTAGAATTACTAAAGCAGTCTGCAGACTTTTGGGATCACATCAAGTGGTACTGTCCTTATGCCTTCTTCTGAAGTGAATCCTCCAGATCATTGATCTCTCTTTATTCTGGGAGCTTTGAGAGTTGTTTGTTATTTGCAAGAGTAAAGTGAGGATGGGTGGTTCTCTTGCAAAGGAGAGGCAAAAGGTGCTCTGGATTGATTGTTCACTGCAGAACAGAAGAAAATCTCAGAACCTGTTTAGGGGGACATACATAGTAATGAAGTATAGCATACCAATCAGAGCATCATTAACGGTTTGAAGTTGTTCTTTGAGCTCCTGGGCTGTAGGGCTGAATTCCTCTGCCAGAAATGTTAGGCTTCTAAGAAGTGTTGAATAAACCATTCTAGCTGGATGAGTTTATTTGGATACTCCTGTCATTTTAGAGATGACCAGGTCTCGTTTAATTACTAATTCACCTTTATACTAGCTGGCTTTGTATAGGATGAGGCAGGTACGACAAAATTGAAATTACGGATGATTATTTTTTTCCCCTTTTTTCCTTTTGATTCCACATGTTTCCTTTCAGAGGAAAAGGTCATATTTCTGGTTTCTACTTAGCTGCTCTAAGTTGGTCTGGAAACAGTGTTATTCAGATTTTTTTATTGCTTTTCCTATATTCGGGCAGCTGTAGTTTTACTTGGTTGCTGCTTCCATCTTCTTGGACCACAACTACAACACAGAATTATTCAGTGATGCTCCCTGTCAAACTTTGTATATAATTTGCCACTACTGTGTAGAATTTTACAGTTGTGATGGGTAGGAAAAAATGTTTCAGTAGAAGCTGTTTAATTTTGCTCCTACATTTGGATCTTGCCTGTAATAGTGATTTTTGACTTTTTTAGTCTTGAATATCTGTGAATTTAGCTGTATGGGAAAATAAATGTGCTGTATACGCCATGATTTTTACAAATCTGAACATATTTTATAGTGGTGCTTGGTATGTAGTCATTCACTAACTGTCCTCCTTCTGTTTAGTCCCTGTTACTAGAGATGTTATTTTGATGGTATTTCTGTTTTTAGTCACACCTATATACAACGCAGTTTCTTTATATAACAGGAGAGAGTATTGTGAAGGGGCAGTATTATTGGTAGAGTGGTTTATTTTTCAGCTGAATAAGCTAAAAGCATTTCTTTCTAAAAGACTGCTTTCAGCAAGTGTGATGAGATGGGGCTTGTTTATTAATTAAAGTGAATTTCTAATACCTTCCTTATAAGCGTGGTTGTAAATTTTCATTATGGTTTATTTTCAGCTACTTAGAGTAAACTGAAACGTATCTTAATTTTTACCTGGGGAGCTTGGTGTGCTGTGAATTCTGTTGCAAAATACAGAGAAAAAAAATTAAGAGTGTTTAACCATGCTTTAGCCTTAGTTAAAAAAAAGGAACGTAATTATTATAGTAATGCTGTATAATGCAACATAATTTGTTGCTCTGTAATTAAGACTAGCAAAAGCTTGACATTTGAAAGATATTAGGAGACGATTTCATTTTTTTATTAGCCATCTAAAAAGCTACAATAAATTCTGCATGCAAGTTTGACTTCCATGAATAGCTTTCTAATTCATTCCTGCATGGTGCATTGGTTTTACATATTTGCTTTCACAAGTGAGAATATAGTGCTGCCTTGTATAGTTTCCCTGTTGAAATATTAGTCATGCTGTGCAATCCATTGTTTGCTGCTTATTCAGTTCAAGTCACGAAATTAATAAGTGATACAGTAGCAGAAAAAGGGTACTGCTGTCCTTAAGAGCATTTTAGGAAATTCCTACGTTTTGTCTGCTCTGTCAGTTCCGATAGAAGTCTCTCAGGGTGAATGATCAGACGGGAAACTCTGTACGAAGGGCAGGGAAGCAGCCAAACATCTTGGCAGTGACTACTAGATAACGTGGTAAACTTTTTGATGTGGGGGAGAGGTGATAATGTGTTATTTTTAGTAGCATGAAGTGGACTTAATGTTTCCATGACTGTATGAACCAAGGGCTGCTGCAGTCCTGCCATTCCTTCATGATTTGCTGTTCCTCTTCCTGTTTTGCACTGGAAAGCCCTGGCCTTCATCTGACCGTGTGGCGAGTCCATTTGGTGGAGAGCTTAACCTCACTGACTGACTTGCTCCGGAGTCAGGCCTGGCCTAGCACTGACAGAATTGGCAGCATGAAAACAGGCAGACAAGGAAAAATGATACTGCAGCAGACCTCCCTTAAACAAATTCCTGAAGAACTGCGGGTGAATATGTTCACCTGCAAGTAGCATGAGAGTAAAATATCATGCCACAGTGAATTTCCGATATGACTGTGGAAAACAAGAGGATTGCAAGTGTTCCTCTTTGTGTTTTCCACTGTCCGATTTGTCTAGTACTGGTGATTTCAGTAGCTTATTCACAAATTGAATAAAGAATTATGAGAGTTGTGTTGAGCAGTCCTTAAGTAAATTCTGCTATTCATTTTAATGGTCTTAGTTCCCTGAAAGTATTTACTGTCATGCAAGTCTACGTTTTAAAAATGGGAACAAGAATTTCTTGCACCAGTTCACGTAGGAAGTGTTTACATATTGTACTTGATACGGCACTGCAGTGTTAAATTTTCAAGTTTACATTAGTATTAACAAAATTATTTTGGGCCAGCTGCAAGTGAGAAGTAGCTCTCTCCATCATTGTGTACTGTGGTGGAAACTCTGTAGACCAGAGGTTCACTACCACCAAAATGGTGGTATCTGTTGAACGGAAAAGGTTTTTTGAGACCATATTTACTCCCACATATCTTGACGATTCTCAGCTGAATTGAGGCAAATCTAGTTTAAATTTTGTTAGATTCATCAACTTTCCTGAAATGATCATTGTAGTACAAAGGAGAAAATTAGAATTATTCATCAGAATATTGTTCAGGGTGACAGAGCACTGGAACAGGCTGCCCAGAGAGGTTGTGGAGTCTCCTTCTCTGGAGGTATTCAAAACCCATCTGGATGCCATACCCTGCAGCCTGCTCTGGGTGAGGATTAGATTGTGTCATGAGGTCCCTTCCAAGCCGAATCATTCTGTGATGAGAATAATTTTGAAAGGAGATGTAAAATGTGCCATTTATAATATGATTATAAATTTGTTTTCAACTGCACATTTTCAGAAAGTTGACAAATAATTAAATGGTAAGGAAAAATTTATGGTGATCTGTGCCCTCACATATTTCAGTTGATTGTTTTACAAATTTGGACATACAGTCATGACCAAATATAAATATGTAAATATGTAAATATGTCTATTTTTATTAGCTTATAACTTAGGTAGCAGTTCATAGGGATTCTTGCTCCCCCTAGGCTTTCCTAATACTAATGGGAGAAGGAAGCTTCTCCAGCAGTTATTTATAAGCACCTTAATCCAGCTGTAACTCTGCATCTTCTTCTGGACATCTTTGATGGCTTCTAGAACCCAAGGAAATCATTTAATTGTGCCTGCATACAGTTACTGTTGAGTACCCTCTGTTTTCCCCTTTTCCTTCTTCTCCACCATCCTCTGTATTAATTTATTTAAGGTCTTACAAATGTGTAACTTGAGAAATGGTAGATCTAAATTCTGGAAAAGACCTTGGGAAACTCTGAAAATGGTCTCTTCTCAAAGAGAAACAAAGACGCTCTGTTGCCTGAAACTCAGTAGGGACATGCCCTTCCAAAGCGGGATTATGCATTGATTAGGAGCTCTAATTAGGTTCTGCATGGGTTTTGTCTGTCTTCCAGAAATGGCCTTAATCTGTTTCGTTTTTTGGTAGACATAGTTGAGGAAGAAAAAATGGTATTGCCCTATTCTAGTAATTTGTTTTGTGGTACCTGTAACTTCTTTTCAATTTTTCATCCCATTTTTAAAATTTGCTTCCTCTAGTCTTGGCTATTTTCCCAGTGCTTCCTCTAGTAGTTTTTTCTTCTTACTATTTCATCTTCCATACTTCTGTTTGTTTTCTGTTGATGGTCCTGGAACAGAACATGTAAGTTGGGATCTTTATATAAAATCTTGTTAAAGCATTTCTCCAGTTTCTCAAAAAGCAGATGATTAGGCTACAATTCCCCTTGTCTGGCCATCTTTATGAAGATGATGACAAAGCTGCAATGAATTACCCATGTATTATTTTTCTTACCCTTCATTTCTAGTTACAGCTGAGTTTTGGTTGGTTGATTTTCTTTTTTGATACTGCAGCTTTATACCTAAGTGAAAGAAATGGTAATTGTAGAATTGTGATTCCTGGGGAGATGTAGTATAAAGAATAGAACTTTGTTATCCTGCACTTTTAACACATTTTAATGCTTAACACTACCAGACTATATTAAGGAGGTGAAATCACTTCACGTGTGAGTCAGCTTGGAGTGGTTTCTGGAAGGATCTTAGCAATTGCAAAGATTTTGTGTGAAACAATAGTAAAGGAGCTAGTAAACATTTCCCTTTTCCAGCCATTTAAAGCATTCTTTATTGCCAGTGTTAGTTTTGAAATCTAGATTTCTAATTATACAGAAGTAAAGTTTGTCATCCAGACATCTGTGGTTTAATGCTGACTGATGATTTACAGTCATCTAGTTGGTTTACATTATGCTATTTTGATGTCAGACACAGAAAATTCTAACCTGTGGAAAAGTGCCAAGGGTTTTTCACCTACTATTCAATAGAAAACTGAAGTGTTTCTATTTTAAAACAATACAGAAATACCTGAGCTTCCAGTGGAGGAGTAATACAGTTTCTTTCTCTTCCATAAATTGTTTATAGGCTAAGACTTCAATATGGGAATGTTATGGATACTGTTAGCAGGATTAACATAGGTGGGCGTGATAAAAGAGATTGGAGCTGATTACGTTAAATAGCTTATACGATTTTGGACTAGGCCATTTGTAACATACTCTATAATAAATTGGAGAGTGAGAAACCATCCTGGAAGGTGATTAGATGAGATCGTACTGGAAAGTTGCATTGCTTGGAAAACAGTTGATAGAATTTTAAATGCTTTTCCTTATAAGTAATGTATTTCTTGTGTGTTGTTGGAAATGGTATGGGTTTTATAATTTTTTATCTTACATCTTCTGTATTTCAATAAGTATTTTAAAAGCTCTGCCTTCTTTTCAAACATGTTTTATTAGTAGGGATAGCTTAATGAAAACGGCACTGCCTTCCACATTTTCAGTATTACCATTGTTAGCTAATTTTAAATGTTTTCACAACATCTGTGGATGTAGTAAATTGTGTTCATTGGTTTCATCTTGAGTTGTAAAGTGAAATGTGTTTTGTATTCCAAATCACTTGGAAATACTGGATAGTAGGAAACTTCAACACCAGCAAATCTACTGAAGTCAGAGGTCTCTAGCACTATATCCAGTCCTTTGATATTGCAGCTTTTTATAAATGGATTGGAAGATGTGAGGTTTTCTATTTGACCAAACACAGCTGTAGATACTAAGAATTTCAGCTTCTTTATTTATAAATAAATAATTCCAGCCTTTGATAGATACTTTGCTACAGCCTCCAAAATTGTACATTACAAATCCTTTCTCATGAGACTGAAAACATCAAAGCCCCAAAACCACCATTTGGAGTTGGCTGTCTTATGATCATTTGAAGCTGTTCTCACGAAGACTAAATTTCAGTCATGTAATTGCATGCATTGCTGTGCCCTCATCTCAGAATCTTCATGATTCCTTCATTCTCTAGCTTGTGTCCTAGTTTGAAAACAGAATTTTAACTTTGGCTACCCTGACTTTATTGGCAGCTATACTGATACAGTTTTACTAAAGCAAGCAAATGATTCATCAGGTAAAAAGGAACTAGAAGGTGGAGTGGCCTTTTGTCAAATGTCCACACAGGTGCTTGAGTGCTGTGGTGATGGAACTGGGCAATTCCAGTTCCTTGCTCAGCCTTTTGGCTATGTTAGGCAGCCAGTGGCCTTATTTTTCTGTCTGGTAGTCTGAGGTTTCAGTTTTTAGTGAGCAGACGTATAACTTCTAGGATCTTAAAGAAAAGTTTCAAAGTTTAAAAACAAAGCTTGCTTGCTTAGTTTGTTGGAATTAACAGTCAAAATCATTACTGCCAACAGACATGAGATGTGTTGAATAATGAAATCTTCATGTATTGTGCAGAAAAGCTGTTTGCAGAAGTATAATAACATTTTTTGTCTTGGAAGAAAAGTTCTGAAAGACCAAGGGAGCTAAGAGGAGTGTCTGGATTTCTCCTGGTTTAAACCTGCTGTAATATAAATGGTAATACTGTGCTCATCTGATTTGTCAGCTAATGGTATGCTGGCATTTGGAACAGATAGACTATTGATACAGCATTGGAAAGAATACTGTTTTTTCTGAATGTCTGCAAGAGAGAAGTCTGTATTTGCCTTTCAGTAGTCATTTCTGAAATCAGATTAATTTCCAAAGAAGGTGGTTGGGCTATGGAAGGGGACTCCTTTAGTGATCCTTGCAATATCAGCTCCTCTCAGTGGATGGTGGAGAACTCTTCAAAGAGATGCTTTAGTACTTGGCAGTGAGGAGACCTTCAGGGAGACCTCTTACTTTTGAAGATCCAAAGGTCAGTCAGATTCAAGAAAGATAAACATTAAAAAATCAAGCTTTTAAAATACATCGGGTCATAGCAACACTTGTTTTCTCCAATGATAGCAAAGTTACTTTAAATAAACCTACTTTAAATAAACTTTTTCATCTGTAAAATGTGGTGAGAGCACCTTACTGTTTTATTAAATACTCAGAGGTAAATGTTTACTTAACAATAAATATGTGAGAGGTCGTTACTGGAATGCTCTTTCTTCTGTAGCAATCTAAGTAGTTTTACAGGTGATTCTTGGAGGCAGAAGAATGAGCAAAGTTTGTGTTATCCTGTAGGATTGAAGATTGCAGGGGAGACTCTGAAGGTTCTTAATTTTCATAAAAAAGCATTGTACTAATAAGTGTATTCATTGATTTCAGTTTAGAATTAATTAAAAAATTTTTGTGTGTGTGTGTTGCATAAGCCTAAATTCTGTGTATTGGTGAAATGTTTTTGTGGAGGGACTTTCAACATTTTATTTATTTATATGTATCTCCAGCTATGTTGCTTTTGTCCTACAGATGAATTAGCCATTAAATTATATGTCTTGTCTTCTTTACAGTAAATGGGAAGATAAACAGTTGTGCAAAATCAAACAGGAGTCCTGCTCAATTGGACAGCCTTAAAGGAACTGTACCAGTATCACTTGAGAAAATGTCATCCCTTGTTTCCATGTGAATTGTTCTGCAGTGCTTGGAAAGTAAAGTGAAGCATCTAAGGCACTAAAGCGAATAAATAGCACAATTTATTCTTATTACATCATGCTTTATATTCGATATATTTTCCAGTTTTTAGAAGTAATCTGTTTGTAGCAGTTTCAAAGTACAGCTGTTAATAGTTTTTAAATAATACTTTCTTTCACTACTGTCTATAGGTTTTTTTTCAAAAGATCCTAAGTGGCTTCAGTAATAAGATCCCATTAAGATTAGTAGAATTTGTACAACTGAAGTGTACATATTCTTCTAAAAATCTTAGTCTAGGTTACTTTTAAGAACTTGAAAGATGCACTGTTGTGTGCATCAGTGGTTTAGGTTTGGAATCTAGGAATTAATTTTTACTAAAAGTCACAAATTGACTTGGAAACTTTTGAAATCTTTGCTAAAACAACTTCTGTGATGATGTAGTTGAGACATAATCCCCAACATACTTTAGGTGCTGGTTTTTTGGTTGTTTTTTTTTTTGCTGCATTTTAGTCTGTTTAGTCAGTTTTCTTCAAATGTGAATCACACATAGGCTTTCAGTTGAATATTAAGGTTCAGGGGAACTAAAGAAACTAGATATAGGATTCCATGTCATTTAATATAAAGCACCTGTGATTTAAGGCACAGCTTCTCTTTCTAGATTCAGTAACCTCTTTCTGATGGAGATGTGTGTAGTAGAATCGTGAGGGGAAAGAGTAAGCAATTACTCCTTTTGGTGTTTTGATAGCAATCACTTTGGGTTTTTTTCCAGTAAGCTTTGTTTTTTACATTAATTTCTTTCACAGAAATGTCAGAATAGAATTCTGTTTTATTAAAACAACTGATTAGCAGGGAACCTTGACTTGCATAAGAACAGTAAATTTATGAGTTTTTGGCTTCTCTAAAAAGCTTGTATTTCAAGGGAAGCTTATGTAAAAAGTAGAAAAACTAAGTTTTTTCTTTAGACTACCAGCCTGTTACTTATGATAAAAAAAAGTAATTTCAAAAAAACCTTGAGTTGTATTTATAGAAATTAAACATGTCCATATTGCTCTAAAACATTAGTATTAATAGCATATGTTACCAATCCAAACCAGTAAATATTACATTTCAAAGCAAATAAATAAGAGGGTGTACTGTGCATCTGAGGGAGAAGATTTTTTTTTTTAATTATCCTTTCAGTGCTTCTCTGTAGAGTTACCTTCTCACTTTACTGTTGTGGCATCCTTTAGATGTCTGACTAATGAGACCAGTTCTTTTCCTGTCTTTGACCTCAGGCTTATGGCTATACTCCCTTAACTTTGTCAGGATTATTTTTGTGTTTCTGGTGATCAAAGTCTCTTTTTCTCAAAAGCACGTGGGTTTATGCATTTATGGCAGTGAACAGTATCTGTCCTGTCAGCCACATAACCCAGATTTAGGAGAGACAAAAAATGGCACCATCTAGAAGGCGGGGTTTAAGAGTTTTTCCATGCAGTTTCTTGGAAAAGGGAGGCTGATACTTGTGTCCCTGCTTTCACTTGTGTTAGTGTTCATTGATTCAGAAGTATAAATAGATCTGATGAGGATTTAAGTCTCAGTTCTGCTTCCTATGACAAGTACTTAGTGAAGTGCAAAGCTCTTCTTTTCTCTTGATACCGAAAGTGCAACATCTTAGGGGTGCTAGCCAGAGCATGGTTCTCCTGTCCTTTTTCTGTAGATGCGAGTTCTGCAAAAGGGAGAAAAATGTATTAAACCCAGAGTATCATCCTGCTTGGAGAGACTCTTGTAATCCTGAAGGATCTGATGCAAGAGAAATTGCTTCTCATCTCCGCAGTGACGACCTTACTCGAGAACAGTTCTTAGGTTCATTAATCTATCCCCACTTGCTTTTGGAAGTATAGGTAACTACTTCAAAAACTGCTTCTGTGAACTCTCCACTACCTTCCAGAGTATTTGTTTTGTGTTGCCTTGTTTAAAATACGTTGCTTTCAGCAATGCATAGCTACCGGTATTTCTGAATCCTTGCTGAGTCCTGCAGCCTCCTCTGAAAGATGTTTTGGGAAAAGAATTTGTAAAATCGACTAAGAACCAGTCTGTCGCTAAGGCCTCTCTAGTTAACATCCAGACCTCACACTCAACTGTTCTATGTACCGACTTGCACAAAAGCTTCTGCTGTATGATTTGCTGGTTATCTTTAGGTAAACCAGTTGGGTTTTCGTATTCTTGAGATGCCCCTTCCCCTCCTCAGTAAGACTGACAGTATAAGTTGTATCTTAGACGGTTGAAATAAGAGCTTTCAGAAGGGTTAAAACTGGAGGCACAGTTGATGATAAGGGTGACTTGAACCTTTTTACTGAACACTTTCATGATCAAAATCAAAGCAAAACCATTTTTTGTTGTTGTTGTCTGGTGGCTCATGGGGTAGTCAAAAAACCAAAAGAATAAACTTACTGCAATCCAAAATATGAAGCCATATAATGATTTCGGATGCTGTCCAGCTGGACTGATGAACTGTTTTCAAGTGGCAAAGCACGATTAAGAAGCATGGGTGGTAGTCTGTGTTTTTACCATCACAGTAAGGCAAAGGAGCTTCTTCCTATTTGTAAACTGCCTAATACAAGTGTATAGTACAGTTTTAAATGTAAAAATAACCAGAAACCCCCAAATTAAAATTATATTTTATCCTTATTAAAGTATTAGTAATAACACCAGGCACTAATTCTTATTGAAGATGAGCCATATTTCTGTAGCTGAAATTTGATGTTGAACTGTTCTTGGGGGAGGATAGGAGTGGCAGTCATTTATCTTCAGAAGAATTTGTATGCAGTATCTGGGACCATAGTGCGTTAATATGCGTAGGTGGTGTCTCACATGTAAGATACCAGTAAATTTACACTGTATGTGCAGTGTAAGATGCTGCAGTGTAGGTATGCATTGAACGTTCTACAGGCATATGAAGACCTTATCTAGAACACCAATAGACACTCAATTAAAAATAGTAGAGTTGGCATGCATGGTAAATGGACAGGCAAAATTAATGCATCAGTATGGTTTTATCTCAAATGCTCCTTACTTCTCAGATTAAAGTACATTGTTAGATTGAGTGTACCTGTTGTTCAGTACTAGTCCTGACTTCACCAGCATCCTTATAAACCACTGAATGAGTTGCTTGTAGAGGTCAGATGGAGCAATATATGGAGAGGAGAGGTTTTTTGGGGGTTGTTTTGTTTTGGGGGTTTTTTTGTGGTTTGTTTTTGTTGTTGTTGTTGGGTTTTTTTGTGATGGTGGTTTTGGTTGGTTGTTGTTGTTTTGTTGTGGGGTTATTTGTTTGGGTTTTTTAGGTTGCCTTTTTTTTTACTTTTCTGTTGGTAGAAGTTGTAGACTGCTTCACTAATTGGGCCAGATGGATCTGACTGCTTTGTTAGATGAGTCAGACTACACTTTAATGATGTTTTTAACAGTATGGCTGCATTTCATTAGAAACATTTCCTGATAAAATTGTCTTTGGGTTTCTTGTTTGCCATTGCATATAGGATTTTAGAACTAAATCTGTTCTTAAAACAAATATGCAGTAGGTTTAGAATATCTCAGTTATTTTTTAGGTGAAAGCTTAACTTTCTCAAATGAATCAAACTAATGCACATTTTAAGGTCATCTTTTGAAAAAAAAGTATGAGATGTTAGCTGTTCACTTTAGATTAAAAGAGAAATCAGACGATATGTTTTGAAATTAATTCATTGCTTGATCTCGCTTTCTTGAATGTTTTAAAAGTTGGCTTCCTTCCCTTTTGAGTAACATTCTAAGACTGTGTCTTTTGTGCATTTAGTTCTTTACTAGTTCTGGTAAGTTTTCATCTGGAGAAAGGAAGAAGAGTTGTTGTAATGTTTACTGTGGATATTCTTGCTCCAAAAGAAATGGTGGTATGACCAAGACAGACTAAAATTAATTTCTGGGAGGACAGACCACCATCTTCATTGGCTGTAGAAGAATGAGTTAAGCCAGGGTTTAGGCTTTTCCAGTACACTAAGTGTTAGTCCAGAGATAGCAAATGTTTATTCTCTTCAGCTTTGAGCTGCTGTTTACATTTCAGTGAAAGAGGGAACATCTAGGGCAAAAGAGCAAGGGTGCAGTCATTAGTTTCCTTCACATTTTCTCGATTAAAAATGACAGGGGGAAAAAAGCTTTGCTACAAAAGCCGCACATGCCCGTCTCAAAATAATTAACGCTGTAAAAGGGTCTGGGTAGCTTTTTAAAAATTGAGACATTCTCATGACAGAGAGACAGTGGGCTCTTGCACATGGGGTATAATGACACAATACTCAGTAGCATTTTATGTAGTTCCTTGATACGTAGTTTAGACTATTACATGCCGTATATAATACCAATAACATGATTAATTAATTTCATTTGAGAGGTGACTAAGTTATCTTCAGTAGTCAACACACCCGGGTTAGTGGTTCGGTCGCCTCCTTCGCTGTCAGTGCAGCTGGCTTTTTGCCTTCCTCAGTGTTTGTTCTGCATGACTTAGTGGATAGGAGATGCTTTGTCTTCGCAGTCTTGGAGCCTCTGGTAAAAAGCCCTAATGTGAGAGTACATCCCTTCCTGTACACAAAGGTGTTGCTGCTGTTCTCTGCCGTGCACAGCCATTTTAATCTGAATGGGGAATCTGTCTGGGGACCCGAGTACAGTAATTAGCAGTCTCTTCAGAGTGTCAGAGCAGAATTACCATTGTAATGGTTTAGCAGGAGGATAAAAGGATTGAATTTGGGTCTGCCTTCCTGCCAAACTAAATGAGTTGCCATGGGAATTTTCAAATATAAGAGGCGTTTACTTAAAGCAATTTGGCAAGTTTGAATAAACTCATAAATTACGGGGTTTAGAGGAGAGATCCCTGCTTTCTCTGGCATGGGCTGAACAGCAAAGAAGGCTGTTAGAAAGCTGCTTACATTCTTAATGAGAATAAGTTGATCCATGCTCCCTTGCAGACTATCAGCTTATTAAGGCTAAACTGTTTCTGCTAAATACAGTACAGTAAGCACATTTTGAGAGACATAGTTTGCAACAAATCCCCGGAGTAAAAAGCGAAATCTGATTGCTATAAACATAAATTGAATTTCCTTTGCTAGATTAGATCTATTTTCAAGTAATGCTATTAAAAATGGTTCTCTGTATTGTTTCAATAAACATTAACCTGCTATTGATTTCAGCTTTCCTCTGTGCATGTAATATTTATTACAACACTTGTCAGATCTGCTTCTGAAAGGGGAGGGAGGGCATTGAGGTTTCTTTCGAAAACAAATAAGGTCCTATGGCCCTTCGAACTGTTTTTTTTCTCGGGTCACATGTAAATGTTTTCCCAGCTCAGGCCTGCCTTCTCTCTAAGGGGAGTTGGGCTTTGACCTGCTGACTTCTTTGTCAGCATCGATGCTATTGAAATGTGAGAAGATGGACTTGGTGCTTTCACAAGTGCCTCAAGTGATGAACATCACTTATGCTTGTTTAACCTTCAGTTGTGCTCAAGAAGTCAGCTGTAGGAGAACTGATGACCGGTGTTTTGCACCGCTTGTTTGGAAGCATGTGTTAATGTTCTCCTAGCCACTTAGATCCGGTAACTTAAAGAAATAGGAAAGATTATACGTGCTTGAATACTTTGATACTAGCTTTAAAAATATATATTCAAGGACATGTCATACTTGAAACAGTATGCAGTATTTTCCCCAAAATAATTTATATCTGTTATGTAGCTTAAGGCTTAAATGTTGCCTTGTGATCCTTTCTAGTACATATCTCAAATCTTTACTCATCATAACTATTAGGATATGGAGGTGGAACTAGTTAAAAAGAGAGCAGTACTGCCGTAATGGCAGTAATTTTAACTTTAGTTTAAAGCCATAAAAATACATTTAGAACTCCTTGATCTAATCTTACATCACTAGCAGGAATCCTGTGAATTAGCAAAGGAAAATAGTAAATTTGTGCTGGTGCTTCAGTGGTTGAACAGCTGCTAAGTTCTAACAAATTCCTGAACTGTTACTAATGATGCAGCTGAAGCTGTTTGGTTAGCCTCAGGGTCCTGTTTCTGTGAAACTTGGGAAATATCTCCAAAGAAATTAGAAGACAACTAGAGCAGCATTTACTCTTACTAATACTCAAAATTTTAACTATTCATTTAAAGTTTGAGAAATACTTTCAGGGAATTGATTTCATCAGAATTGATCCCCACCCCCATACTTTCTTATTTCTTAAAAGAGTTAATATTGGAAGGCAAAATTTAAAGGTATTGTCTAAGTGTTTGTGAAGTGGCTTGAGAAACTGAACCGATGGAAACTTCTACTCTCTGTATTATAAGAGGGTTGCTAAATGATTAGGGGACATTATCGGCATTAAAAAAGTATGTAGGAAAGGCAATGCTTCAGACGACTCTTTGGGTTGCCAGATTGAACTGAGTGCATCTCTTACGTCCTTAGTTCCAGTACCTTACAGCGGCTCTGCAAATTGATGCTATTTACAGAAATCAGGCAGTCAAAGAAACCCAGAAAAATAAAAAGGTATATATATTGGTATTACAGTTTTCAGATTTCATCCTCTGGGATTTTTTCTGCATTTTAGAATTTTGGTTCCGTAGGTTGTGAGGCTTGATTGGGACCTATATTATTTCACATCTTGTGCGTTGTTCTTCTTCTCCTCTCTGCTTGACTTACAAAACTGAGGTGAAAATAAGTGGCAATAGGAGTGCAGGAAAAGCTTAAACTGGTGGGATTTTTTGGCCAGGTCAGATGTTGAGGTAAGGATATTTGAAAATTACTGGTAACTGAATCTGACCTACATAGTATGATTTTAGGTTTGCAATACCTGTGAAAGGGGAAGGTGGGCATTGCTGCCTAGTATTTCACTGCATTTTTTTTTTTAATGAGGGGTTTTCACAACCTAGAATTTATTGATTGGTCACATCAGAAACATCCTTCTCCACAGTATATGTAAACATACATCAGGCAAGTTACCTGATAGAAGATGGATATTTCATTTGAAGGATATTCTGTCCTTTACCTCATGAGCAGTGTAGGAGAAACCTTATAGTTTTACCATCTAAAAGTGTGGCATACAGAAAAAAGTCTGGGTTTAGGTAAAACTGAGATTGGCCTGCTTAGATCTGAATCTGATTCCAGATAAAGTATGTTCTCATGATTTGTGATGAGCCTGTTGTTTCCTATTGAAAGCAAAAGTCCCTTTTCTGCTTCACTGCTGAATGCAGCTGCAGGCTAATTAATTTGTGGACGGATGTGATAAAAGAACACTTTTCAGATGTTTCTGTGAGCTGATTTTATTTTCTAAGTGCTGGAAAAGTAACTCACAAATTTTCTGGTGTTTTTGGAGAGGTAAATCACCTTGTTGAATGTCTCACCCAGCACCGGAGAACACAGAGGAAGTGTCAGGGATATGCACACAGAAAAGGTGGGAATACCATAATGGGGAAGAAGTGGGAAGCTATGCAATGTACTTGTTCTCTGTGTTTAATTTGTTATATTTTGAGGGTTCTTGGCTCCTGCTGGTCCAGGAATCCGGAGAATCAAAGAAATGTGCATGCTGCTAGACCAATAGGGATAGCAGCTGTTTCTTCTCCGGGCACTCCCTCTTTTCTAATAACCTCTCTTGCAAGTATTTTTATCCAGTCTCCATTTAGTTCTGCTTCTGCTGGGGCATTGTTACTTTTGCCTTTGATCTTTAGATTCTGACAGTTTGTTTCCTTGTACAATTTTTTCACTTACTTATTTGTAAACTTTTGGGAGCAATTTCTTTGCATGTGTATTGTGGGTATCTGAACTCCAGGTCAGAAGAGTGTTTATGTGCTGTTATGCTAAAATTAGCATTGCATGCAGAGACATGAAAACAAAATGCATCATCTAAGTTGTGCAGTTCTTGGCTAAAGAAAATCAGCAGCTCTCACTTAGGGTAGTTCTACAGAAGAATGTAATACACAAAAAGAAAAAAATATCAGTAAGGAAATAGATTTTTGTAGAGTCCTCACACTATCAAACCATGCATTATTTTCAGTTTTAACATGGAGTTTTGTAAATACTGGCTCTGCTATTTAACTGGTACGGATTTAAATTTACTGGTATAAGGTGTAAGAATTGCCAGTTTAGGATGACGATGTTTTTAAAGAGGTTTGAAATTAGTTCTTTTCAGTGTTTTTTAGAATACGATCTGGAAATACCAAAGAAGATCAAAGATCTCTGCAAGATATGAATGTGTATACTTAGAGTATTAAGTAAATGGTCGAGACTGTAGCCATTGCTCCTGATGAGCAAATCTACAAATGGAGAAAATATACTTCACATAGTTTAAGGTAACTGCTAGAGGAGTGTGATTAGTACAGTTGGCCAAGAGAAGCTGTAATAGTATTTCTCCACTGCAGGCTGGCATCAAGAGAGAAGAAAGACAAAAAGGAGACTGACTGTAAGCAAAGAAATGGGCAAAAACAAAAAAAAAAATTGTAGGAGGATGAGGAATAAGAAAAACGAAAATAAGTATTTTAATATGGAAAAAAATTCATTTAGTTGTCAGGTGGTGGTTTCCAGTCAGAAAAGAAGATTAAACTGCTGGGCTTCAGAATTAGCAAGACTAAGACTCCTGATTCCACATGGAACTGAGTCAATTGACACGCTGAGGTGTCAGCTCCCATCAGTCTCTCCTCCCTTACTGGTGAGTCTGCAGTAAGCTCTTTCGGTTTTGTAACCTGGCAGAAAAATATACAGGTTTAAAAAAAAAAGTGTTGCCAGATGAGCAGGTTGGCGTGGTTCAGTCCCGGGTACAGTGATAGGTCCAGGAGAGCAACAGTGAGGAAAGAGTAGGACTGTGACCACCACTAGCTAAATTGGCTTAAAGTACCACAGGAGTGCCAGTTGTGAGAGGCTTTTTACATCCTGAAAAATAATTTTTGACTCCTTTGTCGGCAATGTAAAACCTCAGCCTAATCATCCTGAACTAATTTGTAGCCTGGGAAAAAAATCTTAAGGATAGCGTTTTAATTTTTACGTTCTGGAGTCGACTGTTGTATTTGCTAGGCAAACTTGTCTGAACTTGTTTCCTCTGAAATTATTCTCCTTAAGTTTTACATCTGACTGATTCCCACTCTGTCCTCTGTTTTTCAGTCTTAGCTTCCTGAACTCAGTCATGCACTGATGCACAGCAACTTGTTTTTGCACGTTCTGGAAACAAAATTCCATTAATTTATCAATTTATTTGAATTGCTTCAGAATTATATGCCTTGCTTTTCACACCTTTTGTACCATTGTTGTCCTTATTTCCCTTGGCCTAAGGAAAAGAACTTTATTTGTCTCTTCCCATTAATGCTGAGTAAATGAATATTCTTCAGTTACTCTCAGTGTCCAAAAATTTGCATTGCTTTTTAGGTTTACTTCCTAATTTTTCAGCCACATCTTGTAACTGAAAGCTTAAAATACACTTTTTCTGGGTTTGGTTTGGGATTTTTTTTTCCTATGTATTATTTTTTACACACATTAAGAGAGGTTTTTACTTCAAAATGCTATGTATAAGAATATAGTCCATAAAATTAGCGACTATGTGAATTTAGGTATTATTTTGAAATATTCATGAGATTCTGAGGCTCAGGAGATTAAGAGGCACTAAGGTGATTTATCTTGTAGTAGAAAATGTATTTTAAGCTGCTTTTGCTTATGGCTGTGCACCTTGTCTACTGAAATACAGAAGTATAATTCTGCAGTCTCTGAAAAACAATTTAATTCTACGTATTTCTAACATCTAAGTCTAAATTTGTTTCTCCTAAAAATTGGATTAGAGCAATAAATGTTTAGAGAGCCAGTGTCTGAACAATTTTCAAACAGATTTAGGCAGAAAGATGTGAAGAATTGAGTCAGAAGTCTAGAAATGGTACAGTGTTACTTGTTTAGCAGGACTCAAGGATCATTCTGAAAGCAGGAGGAAATCTCATATCAGTGCAAGACAGAGTGAGAGTGAAGGGCAAGGCACTGGTAGTGAATGTGTAGGAAGAAATTAGGTTACCACTGGAACAGTTTAAAGTTTTTAGGGTGGATTAATATTTATAATGCCAACATGGCGTGTTCTCTGCGAAGGTCCTACAATACGCACCTGGCATTTGAGGTTAGTTAGAAGGTACAGGGGAAATGCTGTGTAGAAATATTGCAGGAGTATCCTGTCAAGAATGGTTTCCTGAGCATGACATGACAGCATTGATCTAGGATGGCTCAGTGGCTGCAGTTTGTTTCAGCCACAGTTCAGGTACGCAGCTGCTTAGGAAACGAAAAAGGAAAACCATTAAATGAAATTTTGGTGTAATACCTGATCCGGAGTCTGTAGGAAGCTGTTCAGATGCAACACTACAAAACATGCAGTGATCAGCAACAAGGAGAAGCACAGAAGTCTTGATTATTTCTGGCCCAGTATAGCCTTTAACTTGCAGTGAAATTTGATCGAATTTATACTGTGAGTCCTGCTAAATGGTTACTTTAGTATCGGTGTCCGCTGAGGAGGCAGATTTTTAAATTAGTGTGTGGAACAGCAGGGAGGAATGGTGAAATTAATTATTTGAGATAGGCCTGATACATACTTTTCTACACTTAACTTAGTTGTCTTATCATGTAGGCTCAGTTATTATATAGAAAATAAATTACAATTAGTTAATTCCGGTAACGTAGGATTTTATGAAAAAGATTAAAAAATTCTGGTCAGTAATTTCTTTAGGGATTTTCCGAATAGGAAAGGACCCAGTCCTTTATTTTGGCAAGTCTCTAGTCAGGTGCCTCCTGATCCCAGTACCTTCTGGACAGAAGATGTTTGTTATACCATGGTCTCATTTCTATGTGGGAGTTGTCACAACCTGTACTTGCTTGTGAGAGGTAGAGCTCTGAAACATGGCCCAAATACAAAACTGAGTGAGTTTGTTATTTATATGCGTGGCCTGAATGGTCTTGGACGGGGGGAAAAAATGTGTAGGTTTTACTGCAGATTCCAGAAAACACTTTTTATAAGAACTGTTGTTTTGTTTGGTGGGGGAGGGAAGGGAAGCGGGGCAGAGGGGGAATGTTGGGGGTTTTTTGTTCTTCTTGGGGAGTTTTTGTTTGGGTTTTCTTAATTTAACAAGTTTTAGGATAGTTCTCTTAACTATATTATAAACAAAGACTGCTGAAATACAAATTCGTTTTGCAAATTGGTGGATAACAGAAAGGTATTTTTATTGCAATTTGGTATCTTTTTCAGAAAGTAAGGGGTATTTTTTTAAAGCACTCGTAATACTTGCAAAACTAAATTTTTGTTACTGCTGATGTCCCCTATTTTCAGGAATAAGTATTTGTAATCTGGTCTTAAAATGTAGCAAAATAAAATCTCATATACAAAGTGGAATACAATAAAAAACTGACTTCGTATTACTGCATTATGAAAAATATATAATTTGACAAATTTGGATGATAAATCCTGATCTTAAGGTATGTCATTCATTCCCAAAGCCCAAAAGGTGAATATCTTCAAACATGAAGTTGGTTTAATTTTCTTTGACACTTACTCTAGCTTCGGGTTCCTTTTTTTTTTTTTTTCCCCAAGAACTATGATGAATGATTAAAATAAGACTTGTGTATGTTTGAATTATTCTGGGTGATTACACTGGAAAATTATGTGACTGCATTAAAAAAAAAAGTCAAATTATCATCACCTCTGTTATTCTGGAGTAGGTACAAGAAACTGAAGTATGTTGCATGATTTTCATGATTTACTAAGAATCCACTGATCTTTTTTAACTGAAGTTGCTAAGGTTAAAGGAATTGATTAAAAAATTAAAATCTGTTGCATGTATATTTTTATGTAATATTTGCAGATCTTAAAAATATTTTGGCTAATTGAGACTGTCCTAAAAGGCTTTAAAAATATTTTTAATGCTAAATTTATGTTACATAGAAACAAAATTATATAAACTGATAGGAGGAACTTCCATACCTTCCCTCAGCTCCTAAGTGACAGCACGAATAAATGTTCAGGGCTGGCTGGAGTCAAAAAGTTCCCTTTTGTCAGTTTGTGATGAAACCTGTGTTTTGCTGCCTGATGCTCTAAGTGATGGACACCTCACAGCACACGCACCTGTGGCTGCAGTGTGCAGCTCAGGCTCCTCAGGCAGCCTTCAGCAGCCGGAATGGCTCTCCTCTGCCTTTCCTGCTTGAGGCAGGGACGGTCACTCGCCGTCCACCCATGGTGGTAGCCTCAGGTTAGGGCTGTGTCTGAAGGAGGAGGAGATGTGGTGAGTGGTCAGGTGTGCCCAGCAGTGGTGTGGCTCCCTGGGGAAGAGGCGCTCCTCAAAGGCCCTTTGTGCTGGCCCCCGCCAGGCAGCGCCGGTTCTCGCTCCTGTCTGTGGAAAATAAGGGTTGGCTGGTCTCTAAAAGCTGAAAAGAAAGCTCAGTAAATAGCAGAGAAAGCCCTCTCCCTAGCAACACGCTGCCTCGAGCAGCCTGAGCCTTCGAATGGAAGGTCATATGATTGACATATTTGTCCCCCAAAGAGAATTCACACAATTAGTTTTTTCACTTCGCTGTATATTTAAGCTGTGTGAAAGTGGGTTTTAGCAGCCATACAAGAGGAGACTGGCCAGTTGGAATACTATCAGCCTCTTCTTCTGGACTTCATCAGCTCTGAGAATTCAAGAACTGGAGAGGCATCTGTGGTGTTTATGGAAGAGCTTATTTCGGTTTTTAAACAGTGTTTAAACGTTGGTATTAGAGTACCAGTAAAGTGCACATGAGACACACATGTGGTGTTATATTCAACAGAGCTATGGGCTGCTCCTAGACATGTAAGCAGTTGGAAGTAATTGTGAGCTTTTAGTATTCATTCACCTTTTAGCAGGTGTTGAAAATTACTGCAAGTATAAACTGAGTGCATATCTTCTTTTAAACTTTCAATGTTCTGTTTCCTTAGTTGGATTAGAAATGTAAAACTTAAATTGGTTGAATTTTTGGTATTTTAAGTTTAAAACGATACTGTTTCTCTAGCTTTACATAAAGTTCTGAATGAAACAGTCATTACATGCCTCGACCTTAGAGGTTGTGTGTGTGCAGAAAACAGTCATTTTGAAAATAAAATCATTCATGCAAATATTTTACAAAGGGAGTATAGGTGAAATGCAGAAACGAGTTTTTTTATCACATTTAGCTGTCATGATTTGTGTTGAAAATGTGAGTAGAGCAGTAAGTGTGACAGTTGAAGAAGCTATTAGAAGACCACTGCTCCCTGAATACTAACATTTTATAACTGGAAAAGCCTAAACATTCATGGGTTTACTCCATATTGTAATAAATTAGTTAATTTTAATTAGTCAGTATTGCATTTTCTGGACATCTCGTGCTGAAGATAAAAATGTCTTTGAAGTTACTACTGCAGCTTGAATTCCCATGTGGTAGTGTGCAGCCCTGAATCTTGTGTTTAATGAAACACATGAGAGAAGATACACTTGAAAGACGTGTACTAATTCACAGCAACAGTCTTTGTGCTCCTTGTCACCAGCAGTTAGTTTTCTTCTGTTGCTCTAAAGAGAGAGACTTCTCACATTGTTTCTCAGTTACTAAATTTGATATGAAATGTCATTTTTCTTCCCTTTTTTTTTTTTTAGTATTTCTGGGTGGGAACAGATTCAAAACATTCTGGACGTGTTTTCCATATGAAAACATGCAGGCATATTTCAGTGCCATTTTGAAAATCAAAGGCTTTGTTTATGTACTAAACTATTAGCATAGCTGGAAAGAAAACTATGTAACATTGGGATCTCCTAGAGTTCGCAACAAAATACTAGTTTTGAAACCCTTAAATGGGGTTTTTCCATGTCTCCAATCCCATCTTGCCCCCCATGGTAAACCCACACCAATAATTGAGGTAGACATCTTTGCAGTTCAGGGGAATTTACAGCTATTTGGAGTGTATAAACTCAAACTTTGAATAGAAACCTCCTAGGATGACAAAGGGAAAATAAATGTTACGGGTTAGGCCACACTTAATTGTAAGTATTTTAATTATTCATTCCATTGTTACATTTCTAACAACTGCCTCTGATTTGTACCTGTTAGAACAACCACCTTGATCATAGGTCGTTTTGTAGCATATATTGGTTAAATTTTTTTTGTAATTTACTTAAAACTTGGGATGGGTTAATGAATTTGTACTGAAGAAGTGGAATGTGTCAACACTGTCTGAGTGTTTTGGCACTGTTCAGTCTGTTCCAAAGGCTACAGCTGGAATAAAGACCTGCATAATATAGGTTGTGTTTGCATTCTGCTCTGTTTAGATTCCTAGGATGCTCATGGAACTCAAGATGTTGCTGGTAGAGCCATATGTGGGAAATGTGTACGAGAGGCTAGCCTGGTACTATCTCATTCAGTGTGCTTGTAGTTTAACTGCTGTTTTCAGAATTAAACTAACCAGTGAGGAGGAATTTTGAATGTCTAACATTCCAAAACCAGAAATACCAAAAGTAAAATGTTCAGCTCAAAGTTTTTAAGCTGGGCTTGCATGTTGCTAAAAATAGGTCTAATGCTTTAGATTGCATGGATGGCTTTAGATTGATAGGTATTTCATTTGAATCTTAATACAAATATCAGCAGATGTCTATGTTGGCAAATAAATCTGAACATATCTTAGTATTATTCTGTCCTTTAAAAACATTTTAGAATGTACTGTAACAATGCCTTTTTTTTCTTTTAGAATTTTGTGGGGTTTAATGTGTATATGTGTGTCATGAAAGATGCATTCCTGTTATGGAGCTTTTGAATTGCTCAAGCTCTCCAGTGTAGTGTATAGAGATTCTTATCACATATTTTATTAACATTAAAACAGAGGTGCAAGGAAAATAGGAATAATTAAAAAAAAAAAAAAAACGGAAGCAAAAAGCAAGTTCTGAAACTAAGTATTGTTGAGGGTCTAATTTAACTTACCCAGGGGACCTTTTTTTTTCCCTTCAAAGCCCAAAAACCCTGTGATTTAAATATGAGCTCATCACATCTGTCCTAAAGAAATGCTGACCTGTTAAGGTCAGGCAAAATTCCCCTCACTCCAGTGTTTTAACAACTAGTATCTAGAGAGTACATATGGTGAAGCAAACTTGTACGTTCCACTGATGCTGTATTTCAGTCTGGCTTATAAAACACACTTTGTGCTGATTTTCTGTACCTTATCTGTATTTCCTTCATGCAGAAATGGAAAGCGGGGGAGGGAGGGCATAAGGACTCTCAGAAGTATTACTGGTAAGCCAAGTATCATGATTAAACAGGGGTATGTCAGATAAGGTGATGGGAAGTGTAAAAAGATAGGATGCCTTTTCCCCCAGTGTATCTTTAACATTATGACCAACGAATTTGTCAAGTGAAACAGCACAAGTCTTCTTTGCATATCATTTGAACTGAGAGCTTGCTTTGAAGAAGATAAGCAGACTGTTGCCCAGAAGAAATAATGATGCTAATTTATCTTTGCCTGTCCTCATAGCCATAGCAGTGTGTGTCAGTGTTGAAAAGGAAATAGAGAAATAACCAAGCTATAGTTTCCCACCTGTTCAGTGCCACAGTATTGTTGATGACATACAGGACTCTGAGAAAAATGGCTGGTCTGGAAGTCTTTGTCTCAAAAGTATTTGAGAAAGTTCCCTCTAATATAAGAATAGCTGCCAGACTGTGACAGAAAAGACCTCTTCGACCAATTCTCCTCAGAAAAAAACAAACCTATGATGTAGGATTTCTGCTCCGTCTCCCTCAGAAGGATATAATCAAGGATGAGAAAGTCTGTTACATATGTTTACTAGCAGCTTCTAACTATCAATATTTACATTCTGGGCATGGGAAACTTGAAGGTCTCTGCCAGATTTTTTTGAGGAAAAGGGAGGATGAGATGTTTTCTTTAATACTCAGTAATAGAGTAATTTACCAGAACTAAATGCCTTTACAAAAGTAAAATCTAATCTCTTGCAGTAGGTAATTGATTAATAGTTGAGGTACTCCCATTCAGAGTCTTAGAAAAAAGCTCTTTTCTTTGTCTCCTACATCTAGTTACCTGTCATCTTGTCTAGGATTTTGTTGCTATAGATACATCACTTTCAACAACTTAGATATGACAAAAAAAAGACCTTCCAAACATGGATTTTAAGCGTATATACTTCAACATCAAAAATTCCAACGTTTCAGCCTTTGTAGTATATTTTACAATATATTGATGCCTGAGATCTGGTTTTTTGTTTAATACGTGTACGTCTAGGAATTTGTAGTATAATGTTTGTAAGGTTTTTTTGTTTATAAATTATGAATGGAAGGTTTTTGTCCCTGAATGGAGACATTCATGTGTAAAGACTGTTTGACTGGCGCATGGTATGTTAGGAACACTTACTGATCTACAAGTGAATTGCAGTGGAAGATTTTTCTTTGTCAGGGAGATAAAAGCATTCTAGAGCCCGAGAGTCCAGCCAGTGTCACAGTGCAAGCCTCCAAGCTGCAGCTGTTGGGCTACAGAGCAGCTGGGGACTGCGGGAAGGCAGGGTGACAGGCCCCGGAGGAGCAGCACTGCCTCCTGGATAAGTAGGATAAGATCAATGACAATAAAATATTTGTGGTGATACTGGGTTTTACCAAAATTCGTATTAAATTAGTAGATGGCTTATACTATGCAGATAGACAGTCTAAAGAATAATTAAATTCTTCATATTTAATGTGTGTGTTTCCAGGTAGTAGAAAAGTTAGGTTTATTTTATGTGGCAATTATAAATTACTTCTCTATTTGAGGAAGAGTTTTAAGTATTGTTCATTAGTGTTCTTCCATAACTGCCAAGTCCTCTGCCCTTCTGCTTGGAGTGAGTGTAAAATTATTGATCACCTTACCTGCAATACTGTAAAATACAGTGTGTTCTTAGAAGAATTCTCTACTTGAAGTAAATGTGTAGAAGGGTGTATGGACTTGGACAAAATGTTAGATAGCTGGAAGAGTTCTCTCCAAGGGTGGCAGGAAAGGCAAAGCTGCTGTTGAGAGCTGCTGTTTAACCAGCAGTGGTGTGGAGCAGGCGGGCAGGCAGCTCTGCAGGAGAGGTTGCTGAGGCACTTGGAAGTCGAGTGCTCTTCAGTGCTGTGACATTGCTGAGGCCCCTGGTCATTCTTTCCATGAGCCTGGTGGGACAGGCCTGCTGCAGCTGGCAGGGGAAGATGGAGACTGGTTTTTGGCCTTTGTGTTCCTGGCTGATGTATCCGTTGTTTTGCTTTGCCACCATTTTCTCTTCCCCCTTGCTGCTCTTGCTCTGAGCCTGAGAGGACAGCTGTGGAACAGCGTATGAAGGACTGGTCCCCAAAGCCAGACTTCGCTGCATTTTGTGCAAGATAATAAAACTGTCTGCTGCCTTTCCTAGGGCTGGGCTCACTTGAGTTCATGAAAATTCAGCTGAAGTACAGGGATGTGACAGGATTGCAAAGATGTCGTCCAAAATGCATGACATCTGGAAGCTAGACTGTCAATGAAAGTCACGAACATCACCTTAATATGAGGATCTATTTGTTATGAATATATAAAAAAATTGTATCTGTTATATTTTCCAAAGCAGTTACTTCAAAAGAAAATTGAGCATCATATGGGGAAAGTACCTGTGTTTGTAGAGATATGTTGAAAGCCTTCCCTTCCAGCCCTGGAATAATGAGAATCAGAGAACATTTTTGAGACGTACGTGCATGAGACTGTAAGGCTCAAGAAGCTCTGTCAGAATAAGGTATCCCAGCTATGGCACAAGTTGGTGGATTGTTTGGTTTCTGAATTACCTGAGCTGCAGTGATGTTCCTTTTGGGTCTGGCAGCAGTAGGGGAGGGCAGTGTGGCCACTGGTTGTCTCCACTGGATGCTAGCTTATGGATCTCTGCTCTATCCTAAACACTGCTACTTGATCCTTCTTTTGAATAGTATCTTCCTTTCCTTCTCTGCTGTAATTTGTTACAGGCTTCTCGAGTTGACAGTACACAGAATCTAACACTCCACCTTTCACCTCTGAAACTGTTGTCATCTGCTGAAGTCCTTCATTGACATTGCACAATGAAGGGATTTACCTTTGGAGTCTGCATGCCTGTCTTCCACCTGGATAACAAATGTATCCAGTGTATATATGTTTTGTGTATAAATAAGAAGCTAAGCTGTATGGTACTCTCCAGGGTACACTGTATGCACACGAGAATCAGAGGCATCTTAGTGCCTAAAAATAAAGGATTTTCTGAAGGTTTTGGAATATCTGAGGTTGAAGTATAGCTTGGACATTGATAATGAAAATAATTCTTTGGAGTGTTACATCTGAGGTCCCCATTTCATGACATGAAACAAGCTCTTACTAATAGCAGTCATATAATAAACTGCATTCCTCTTTCTATATTGTTTAAAGTAGGGGAGACAATTGTGGTTTTAACTGGGCATTTATATGGTCAGCATTGTCTATTTAGTATGAAATTGTGGTTTTTAGGAAGTGTTTCCCAGAGACTTCACTTAAGTGGCACTTGTTACTAGTGTTTTTAACCTTGCAACTATTAATCCTACACTGATAAAGATTAGAAAGCAAGTTACTTAAAATGATAGTTCTCACTGGCATTTGGTCTCCTTTAGGTCTATTTATTGCTAGCCCAAGTAGAGTTGAGCTACTGTGAGGAGTTACAGGCTGTGTGTTCACAGAACAGCACCCAGTGGTGTCTGTGCACAGTTGGCTTTGTTAGGATTTACTGCTTCCATCTCTTCCCTATTTGTATTCAGTGAGCATTTGCAAGTAGTTGCGTACATATAAAGAATTACGTTTCAAAATACCATTTAAGGCTTTTTTTTTTTTTAATCTGCATGCTATACTGTACGTGATAAATACAGGGAAAGCACTGGAGATTTAAGAGGATGAGAGGTTTGAGTCAATCACTTGAGCTTCAACTTAGTAATGCAAATCTGGTTTTAAGTGACCTTATTGATGTTTGCTCAAAGTAGCTTCCTTTTGGTACAAATGACTGAGCTTTGTTGCAGCTATTGTACAGGTAATGTGCTGTCCCTTTAGAGATTGCCTTTGTATCCCTGATGCAACCTCTCTTTGCTTTAACAGAGTGCCTGCAGGAATGCCTGGAGCTAAGATAGATCTCATGTGCCTCATTTGATCATCTGTCAGCAAAGAAGGGAGAGGATAGGGCAGGGAAAACATGTGCCCCTTGCTCTGTCGAAGCTCGTGAAAATTTGAAGGGTTGGCTATTGGTGAAGGATGTGCAAGTGGAGAGCTTGATACCAGAGAATGAAGGACACGACAGCGTGTCCCAAAGGGTCCTCGCCGCTTCTGTGATTTAACCTTGAGCAGAGGTGGTGAATGACTGTTCCAGGTTCAGGGTGCGAGGCGGTGGCAGGATTTAGAGCAGCACCGGTAGGGTGGTGCAAGCAGTGCTGAGCACCCATGTCCAGCAGAGATAGCATTGTGCAACAAACAGTGCCATCTTCTGGGAGGAGTCGGAACGATGACCTTGTGGTCAGCATTACACCTGTTTTTAAAGTGGTGGGGTTGGGGTTTTGTTTGGGTTTGGGGTTTTTTTCTAGCTAATAAATGCTGTAAAAATCAAAGTACCAGAAGTCAAAAGTCAGTGTTGATGTCTGGTAATGCAAGTCCACATCTTGCATCTCTGGTTTTTTTACTGATAGTTTTTAAGGGAAAATTTTAAGCAATGTTTCAGGGTCTGTTTAAAAGAAGAAAAGTTTATCAACTACTGAGCACAGTCTAGAGAAGTATATCTCAAAAATAAAAGGACTTGATCTGCTTTGTTTGATTAAGTCCACTATTATTTTCTTAAATCTACTTTGTAAAACCTAAGTAGTTCCAACATCTTTCCTAATAGAAAGCCTTAGTGACCTATAGGAAAACGTTGAAGTAAGAATGATGACTTGAACTTATACCTCCTTCTTTTGACCATGTCAAAAGCGTAAAAAATATTTTCTGTCTTAAAATTATTATCCTATAAATAGTTATATTGGGAAATATTCACTGTGGTGCAAAATCTGGGATTAGGGTTACTAAAATTATCCCAGCAAGTGGAATGTAATATTCAGCTTTTACTGAGAGTCATTAATGGCGTAGATCAATCACCTGAAGGCCTTACTTGGAGGAAGTGAGCAATTTTAGTTACATTAATGGAACTATATGGGAGATGCAGCTGACATTGTGAGGAGGTTTTCTTGTTACACACTTTCAAATAAATAAATACATAAAAGCAAACAAAAAGCAAATAACAAAGTACAACTTATGGGGGGAGGGGAAAAGACTAATCACTATACTAAAAAAATCTTTATTGCTAAAATAACTTTGATAAGGTATACCCAGAATGACAAGAACTTGTGAGCTCTGGATAGGGAAATAGATTTGGAATTGGTTTTATTGTGTCATGATTGCCTAGGTAATTTACCAGGAAAGATGCAATGGAAAAATAGTTTCTTAAAAAAATAAGATAAAGTTATTTTGCATCTAAATTGTAAATCTGTTCAGTGTCATGTTAAGATTGCTAGAATCGGCACATTTTGTATTCCAAATGGTCTATGGGACTGTGGTGTCTGACATTTCTGGAAGTTTCAGTACTTAACTGTACACTTAATTTCTAGTTAAGATGGTAATTGAATGTGTATTTACTTTTTTAGTGTTAGTGTCACCTTGCTCCCTTCATGCAGTATTTAACATACAAAGAAAATGTCTAACTTTCGGTATATTCTGAATGTTTACTGTGGGGTAATCTTGGTGTTTATGCATTCCTCAGTATTATAGTTAGAACTTTCTGACATCTGAAAGGACTTCAGTGTTGACCCATCTTACCATGTTGATTTTGAGTTGCTGATAAAAATCAGCTGCTAAAAGTTGCCTTTGCAAGGGGTTATGGCCCTTGAGCGTACCTCACAATAAGTACTGTATTTGCTTAGATAAAATTTGAAAACTATTTTTGTCTTGAAGTTTAGTAAACCACTAATCCATAGTTTGGGAGTAACTGGGATATAACAAGCTCATTAAAATGAAAATCATGGAAAATGCTGTTCCAAATACCCAGAAAATATTGTTGATATTATATGAGTAGATAAGTAAAAATGTAAGAAATCCAGTCTAGCAAAGGAAGAATGCAGTGCAGCTCACAGGAGAGCTGCCCTTTTATGCGTCTGACTTAGGAATTTCATCAGTGGCATTCCATACAAGAGGCAAGGTGGTAACCTAACATTGAAGTAGATGTTGACCATCCCTCTTGGGTTTCCTATATCATAATCATGCTTTTTGCTCAATAGAATGTAGTCTAAACAAATGGTAGTATTTCTGAAATCACAGATAAGAAAATCTCTTATTTTTAACTCTTAAAAATGAAATTATGCTGTTAGAAATGTTTGTTATTAACTGAAAAAGTTATAATTTTTCTACTGAACACTACTTAATATTTATGCAACCTGCACAATACCAAGAAAGTAGGTAACTTCAGGGAAGTAGTTTTTATTGAAGCAAAACCAAGAGTAGTGTATGCTGTGTATCCTCATCGGAATACATCTGCATCTGCCGGAATTAGGAATTCAGCCTCGGGGCAGTTGTCAATATCATGTCTGGAAATCTACTAAAGATTGTTGTTTATTTTTTTGTTTGCTCCACCCCCCAGTAGTCAGTATTGACTATAGTGGAGCAAATTACAATAAATTGCTGTGCTTAAAATTTGTGATGTCTATTCTTCCTCTGGCCCAGTAATACAATTTTTAAAAATACACCTTTAGGAGTATGTGAAAATATATTTGAGAAAAAAATTACTTAAATGATTAATGAGCAAACATAACTTACATCTAATACTTTATTTTTATAATTTGTGTTATAAACGGTTTCCAAAACTCTTCTAAGATATTTGTCAACAAGACTTAATGATAGTCAACAGGCAACTTCCACTTAATTTTATGGAAAAGTTGACAAAGCTTGCTGCTTTTGTGACTAATGGTAAGCAGGTATTTTGCTTGGTTAAAACTTAAACAATTTTATTCTAGGTCACTTAGATCTTTTGCACTAGTGAATTCATAATCCTGACTTTCTTCCAATTTTTTTCATATGCAGGCAGAAGGAGAAGACAGCCTTAAAAAGATGCAGCTGATGGAGCTTGCAATTCTGAATGGCACCTACAGAGATGCCAACATCAAATCACGTAAGCATGTCATGATCTCAAAGGTCAATGCCATAGAAGTGTTTGCAGGTTCTGAATCTTAAAGCTACCTTTGGAAAATGTACAATGGCCACTTACGTTGGAGAACGGAAGGCAGTAAGAACCCACCAAAACTGTAGGTAGCTGTTGCAAAAGATTTTTGGGGGATAAGTTATTTCAGTTTGGGGGTTTTTTTTTTAGCTTGTTTCTTGCCCCCATAATTTTTTAACAGTATGTATGGGTTGAAATATTTATAAATATTTAGCATAAAAAACCTCAACCCTTAAGTCGGATTTTTCTATTTTACGATCATTTTTTCCATAAAGCGTATAAAGGACAGTAAACTCCTTTGCAGTTTTATTTTTAGAGATTTGATTTTAAAATGTTACAGATGTTCAGGGTACTGCGAATACATTTTTCTGTATTATATTCCTTCCTTTCATCTTGCTTGCATGTGTACCCCCAATGTTATGTTTTACCAACAATTCATCAACTGATTTCACAGCTGAGTTCACAGGGATCAGTGATGTAATGAGCCATTTTTACGATTACTTCCATTACATTTGTGTGAAAATGCTTTTGCAAACGCATGTATGCACAAGTTTACACTTGAAAATTAATTACATGCACCTACTAATGAAAGCATATACCTATTACGTGTGATACAAATTATTTTCTTCAGTTGAAAATCTAATTTCTCCTCCTGAAAATATAGTTGCTGATGCTGTTCGAAAGTACATTTTTGCTGTAGCTGTGATACAGATGTCAAATGTAAGCACAGTTAAATCGGTCTTTTCACTAAGGACCTACTGATATTTGCAAATTTGTTTCTCCACACAGTCCCCATTTCAGTGTTGAATATGTTTAAAGGTTGGAATGCAGTTAGGTCAGTTTGAGAGTGCTTACACCAGTGTAATTTTTCTGATTTGAAAAGAGACATAAGCAAGGGCTTTTACCATTACAATGGTAATGGTAAATCTTTCAGCCCTAATGAACACTGATATTTAAAGCTAGATCAGTTTTAAATATATGGTAGTCTCTAAATTATTGCAGATTTGTGAGTAAAATAGCTTTCAGAATAGCCTAAATTGATGCAAACTTTTGCACAGAAAATTTTTTATTAAATTGAGCAATTTCTTTGTCTGGTCTGTTCCCATTGGTCTATTGTATCAGTGTAAGTGGGAAGATGGAATTTTTTATTCATTTTTTGACTAGAGATTGCCACGCTAATGCTCATTAGTTGATAAGATAGTTTCACTGTTTGTGTTTTGATTTTATTGAAAAGTTGAAGATGTAGAAGCTGTACTGGTTTATTTCTGTTAATGAAAGGAAGTCAAAACATTTGAGTGCCTTTTTAAAATTATCTGAGCATTTTTGTTTAAAAAATAAAAATAAAAATGCACCAGTCTCAAATCTGAGAAACTTTGCCACATTTATTTTTTCAGGCCACCTGTAAGTTAATTCAATCAATGTAGATCAACAGTAGTGCATAGAAATACGTAAATTATAACCCTTTAAGATTGACTGTTACCAGCAGATGTGCTAGTGCTTAAGTTGTCGTTCATCTGGTATGCCAGCAAGCTTCAAATAACCCTTAATGAAATGTGCTAGCACCACTTCAAAAAACGTACAAAACCACCACAAACAAACAAAAAACCAAACCAAAACAGAAAAACCACCTATTTTCTTTAATTTAAGCAAGGCCATAGTAAACTAATACAAAGGAAGTATCTTATTTGGTGAAATTTGATATGGAAGTAAAATTTGAACCTATTTTATTCATGTTAGAGTAGGGCGGGACCAATTAGTGTCTCTAGGTCACCTTCAGCTTCATTGATCCTGGAAATGGGAATTGTGTATATGTTTAAATACAGTTTTAAGACATACAAAAACTGTAGACTCATACAGCAGCTCTGCATAACTGAGTGTCTGTGGACTCTATAGATGCACTAAAGTACTCTGTATTTGATTGTGACAGTATTTTCCTTGTATTTCCTGCATGCATCTCAGTCTCATGCAGTCTTGATAGCATAAATGAAGAAATGTGGTCTAAATGGAGCTTTCGTGCTGTGTAACCTGTTTGAGAAATCTACCTCACTGTTTTACAATGGCTTTTTTATTTTGCATGTTCATACTTAATCACACTGGAAAATGGAAAGCTGTTTGCATTTGAATGGTGTGCTTTGGCACTGTGTGATCAGCGCATGTACTAATGATTTCCTTTTATTTTTCTTCTTTCCTACTTTTTCCCTTTTTTCCCGTTCTTTCCACGTTTTGTACTGCTATCTCCATACTTTCCTCTGAATTTCTTTGCTTACTGTAGCAGCCCTTGCCTTTTCTCTTGCAGCAACAGCCCAGGCTCCAAGGATTATCACTGGGCCTGCGCCTGTTCTCCCACCAGCTGCCCTGCGTACTCCTACGCCAGCTGGCCCTACCATAATGCCTTTGATCAGACAAATACAAACCGCTGTCATGCCAAACGGAACTCCTCATCCCACCGCTGCAATAGTTCCACCCGGACCCGAGGCCGGTTTAATTTACACGCCGTATGAATACCCCTACACGCTGGCACCAGCTACATCAATCCTTGAGTACCCTATTGAACCTAGTGGTGTATTAGGTAAGATCTTTGTACGGGGGTGACTGGAGAATGCATTGGTTGTGCTTCTGTTGTGTTTGCAAGGTGGAGGTTCATGGAGCTCAAAGAAAAAAATCTGTAGCAACAAACTCGCTTCAGGTATATCAGAACTGCCTAGGAGACCTGCTCAAATGGTGCAGCTCTTAAACATTTTAAATATATTTGGCATTCCTGAATGTGTGTGCTTACACACATTTTTTATTAAAAAATGTACCGCAAATAAAATCTTCATGTTTGTATGATATTAGATGGTAGGTACATAGGCAAGAGAAAAAAACGGCTAAATACAAGTTGACATCTATTACATGTCATCTGGGCTCCCATGAATAACAGATTAGTTTGTATTCTCTTTAGCATAAATTAACATCCAGCAGTTTTTGGAAGAGAGGACTTCTTTGCTATATCGTATTAGTAGCAAAACTGGAGGGAGTGGAGAAGTCTTTGTTCGGTTGGAGTTTTTGTTTCTTTCTTTAGTACGCAACAGCTAAATCTCTCCTCAGCGTCAGAAAGCTCTAAATCATACTGTGAGCAGAAAATTATTTCAGTGAATGAAAATAAAGCAAACCAAGTTCTGACCAAAGGATGATAAAATTAGCAACTGTACTGATGGCTTCTTTTATATACATTGCATTGAAATGTCCATCATTCTTAATATTTCAGACCACTGACTTGGTGTGTGAAGGCAAGAATGATAAAGCAGCCGTGACAATTCAGTTAACTGGCCAATATGGAACAAGCAGTTCCAATAGTTTCTTCCTTCCCTACCCTCTACAGATTCTAAATAATCTTTTCTCTTCAGTTTGTTCTGAATTGCATATGACCTTGGTGCTGCATAATGTTGATTTTATAGGACTTTGATCCTAGTTTGTTCAGTGGCAGTTATTGATTTACACAAATTCTAAACATCTCTAATGAACACTGGACAATAAGGTTCAAAGTCAATATTTTGTTGAAAGTATTGCAAAAAATCAGTGTTTCATGTGATAAATACTTGGTGAGTTATCTGTATGTGTGCATGTTTCCACATCATGTACAGTAAAAAAGAAAATGTATTTCAGGCTTCTGTCTTGCAGGATTAGTTTATCAATACCAAAAATTCTAGTAGGGCCTAAGTATGCAGTTACATCTGTCAGTTTATGGTTGTTGTCAGTTAACTCATAGCCAGGTTCAGTGAGCATATGATAACATTATCATTTATTAATTTCCCACAAATATATAAATATTCTCCCTAGCTCCTCTACCCCCAATCTGTGAGTCCACTTGTGGTGTATCCTGGGGTAAAGTCACAGCTATCAGCTCTTAGTGGTTAGTGGCAAACCCCTCTCCTGAATTCACTTCATAGGAATTAAATAAAAACATCGTTCCAGAGTAAAGTTTATTACAATGCGGGGGACTTCAATTTCTCACAGGATTTTCTATAAAGAGATAGGAGGAAAAAATAAAAATTACTTCTAAAATTACTTCTATACTCTTGGGCTTAACTGTGTGAGGTGTATTGCCCAAAACAGACCTCATCAAGAAAATATTATTTAAAAAAGGAAAAGGGAGCAGGGAAAAAACCCCCACACTCCCACTTAAGCTGCCTAGAATCAGTAAGTCTTAATACATGTGCTCTATTATCTGAGCAATTGTATAGAGTTAATTGTATTAAATTTCGGGTTCATTGACTTTTATTTTGTTACATGCTCATTCTCATTTATAGTATTTTGTCCATTTTTGTGGACAAATACCTTAAAGGTGGACCTTTAAGATACTTTAAAATAATTCTGTTAAAAATGGCAGAGAAATGCATCCCTATCAGTATTTTTGGGGATGTTGGTGTTGAGATCAAATTTTAGTTGGTGACTAACTTTCAATTCCCTTCCTTTTATCTTCAGGTATGGCTTTCCCAACGAAAGGCTAAGAATTCAAGAACGGTCTTAACTGATCCTTCATCAGATCTGAATTTTAACAAATGCTTAGTTTCAGCAGCCTTGAAAAAAGCTTGGCCTAGCAGTCAGTGACTTACTTGCACTTTTTTGCACATAGTTTTAAAATAAAATAGTGCTATTAATTTGGATTAGGTCCTATTATTACAGAGTAGCTGTAATTTATGAGTGTATAGTAGTATACTGACTGCTAAGTGTTCTATATAGTGTTTGCTTTACTAATCACCTAATTCATTGCAGTTCATACTTATTGACTTAAAGTTTAAAATCACAATCTGTAGGCTTGAAGAATTGCTTTAAAATTTTTTTTTTTGTGGTAGAACTGGAAGTGATCTTAAGGTTAGCAAATAATTGTCAGTATTAAAGATGGCATTATTTAAAATAGTCCTGCTGCAAGAAAGGCACTTCAGTGAATATGTGACTAGTAAAGCTTAAATGTGCTTGGGTCTAATAGATTTCATGAAATACTGTAATTTTGGGATTGTAAATGAATGGATTAAACAGGTTAAGGCCAGGATGTTTAAAATAAATGCAATATTAATCTGCACAGATAAACTTCTTTTTAAGGTTAAGATTTGAAACTACTGTGCCTTAACTTGTTGCTTTTCTTAAAATGAACTTTTGTAGTTAATGATCATTTAAATCCATTTTGATAAACCTGCTGTTAATGTTTTCTGTGAATGTTTTCTAACTTTGTCTTGGTAATTGCAATTTAACTAGGTGCGGTGGCTACTAAAGTTCGAAGGCACGATATGCGTGTCCATCCTTACCAAAGGATTGTGACCGCAGACCGAGGTTAGTTTAGTTCTGCAGTTCTTGTTTGTAAGAAGTGCTTTGGGTGTACATGAGATTTGCAACACCACAGCTGGTTAACCAAATACCCTATCTTGACCCATTCATGATTTTTCTCAAAAACCTGGATAGTTAATATTTTAAAGCTTTGGGAGTGCTTGCGGTTTTAAAAAAAATTTCTAAACTTGGCTTTCCCAGCTCAATTAAATATACAAACTTTGATATATTTAACAGAAATTCTATAACTGATTCAGTTTTAAGAATGAAACATCTGTCTGCATCAGGAAACGCTATGAAATCAGTGCTGCGATAATTAATTTGGTCGTGTTCCCCACTTCCCCCCCCACCCCAATTCGTTCTCTTAATTGGTGTGGAAATATCAGATTGGTGTTGCAAAATAAAATGAATGGATGGTTGCTTAATGAGAAAGAAGTAAAGGAATAAATGCCTCCTGTCTGTGTTTGGAGAAAGCTGAAGATTTAGATTCCTTTTTTTCAATAAACTTTTGAGCCACTGTACTGTATATTATGAGGAGGATGCATGTTCTCAGATACCTAACTGAATTCAGAAAGGTAAGGGCTGTGAAGATAACTTCAAAAGTTGTTTGAGTTTGAACTAGTAAGGGTAGGGGAAGGGAGGGTGTTTTGGTTGGTTTGTTTTTTGGTTTGTTTTCTTTTTTTTTTTTTTTTTCCAAAATCTATTTCTTGGTATTTGCCTTTTGCTGCTAAAATGTGTAACCTGAAGGAGAAACAACTTTTGAAGACCTGTTGGTGAGATGACATCCAATATTTGGGCATCTCTCTTTAACCCTTGAATGGAAAGTAAATCTTCATTTTTCTCCTGTTCCTCAAGTGTCATGCCTTTGGACCCCTGAATGGAGTGTTTAAGCTTATTGAGAAAACTGATCTTTTCGGTTTATTGACATTGGCTCGGAAGCAGTGTGGGGGAGAATTCTTACCCCATCTCTGCTGCTGACTCACTGTGGGTTTCAGCAAGTCATTTAATCTCTCTGTGTATGGTTTCCCACTGGTCAAATAAGGATAATAATACTTCCCTACCTCACAGGGGTGTTGTGGGGGTTCTTGTTTTGTACAGGGCTTTGAGGATGCAAAGCATTATGTGCCAAGTATTATTATTCTGCTCTCATCCAAATCAGTGTTGTGCAGGTTTCCATGATACTGTAATATTCAAAAGTCAAATTCCAGTGACAGATCTGACATCTAACATTGACTACACTTCACTTCTCACAACCTTCCATAAATTAACTACAAGAGAGAATTCAGGTTCTGGTCAATACAGTAAAAAGGGCCCTCCTGGATATTTGCTATATTTATGTAACACTTTTATCTTTGATAGGATCTTAGACTTTACAGAAAGTGTGAAGCTGATACAAGACACTACTTCAGTTTTCTCTAAGATTGTTTTATATCACTGCACACTATTTGCAACCCATTGGCTTGTTCTCATTTCTTAAGAACTCTTCAATGGGGCAACAGATATAATCAGTTATAGCCCATGTTTACCAAAACAGAAAAAGAGACTTAAAAAGGAAATAGGTTTTAATATTTTCTGGGGTTTTTTCTATCTCAGTCAAGAGTAATAGGGGGTAAGGATTTGGTTATCTTTGAAAGTTTGATCTGATGTTGCAAAAATCAGTTTTTTGCTAATGGTCCTTCATGATCTGCAGTGGTAGTTTCAGGTGACAGATGTGGCTACCTTTCTGTGTAATTAGATATTTACCTGAGACAACTAGTAAATACACTGATAAAGTGGGGATAGGGGTATTTTCATGGAGAAAATACCAGTGTGTAGTTTATCATTGTTACATTTGCTCATCATAGATTTTAAGTCTTTTTTTGAGGGGCCTAGATGTTTCATCTGGGTCACTTAAAAATAATTCAATTACTGGTATAATTTCACCTTCTTTTAAAATGCAGCAATTTTCTGATAGAACGGTATTCATCTCTAGCAATATTGGAAACCCACTATCTTAAATGGATAAATAAATACACATCTTTTTCCTGTGGAATAACTCATGCATACCTCTCTCTTAGGAAAACCACGCTGATGTTTCAGGAGAACATTATTTTAAAGTCTTATCTAAATAATCCCAGTGTGTATTAAAAAACTTACACAAAGTTAATTTTACATCTGAACTTCAGTGTATTTTGAATTTTAAATCCTAGGTTATCACTGCACAGATCTAAAAGTTTCACAAAAGTTTTTGGAGACAAATTTGTTCAGCAATAAAAATTTCTTTTAATGTACTAAAATTATACTGTAGAATTAAAATACTATCAGTATTTTCCATATTTACCTATTTGGTTGGTCTGTCACCAAGATACTTCTATAGCTATGGCCATGAAAAGCAATGTCAGCAAACCGAAATACTATTTTTTTTCAATGCGGAAGAATTTTTTTACATAGTTAAATGTCACTAAATCTATCTTTGCATTCATCGGGTCTAAAGTTGTTTGGGTTTTTTTTGTTTTTTTTTTTTTTGTTTTTTTAATTCTAAATTGACTGTCAAATGACTTTGTAGTACTACTGCGTTCACTTTTTAAGTAGATTTTTATTCTTTGCATAGTTTTGGTTTTTTGTTGGGGTTTGGGTTTTTTTCCTGAGATAAGCACTGCATTTAAAGCAAGAGTCCCCAAATGTGTAAATGTTTTACAGCTAAGCATGTAGAATTGGTGAAGGGTTGGAAAATATAGCTCATTTTAACTCAGAATAAACCCCCAGTTTATAAATAATACAAAATTGAATTTGATTCATATAACAGAGAGACTGACTGATTTAATTGTAATAAACTGTAAATGGTGTTGCACAGTTGACAAACCTGTGTGTACTGTAGAAGGCCAGAGACTTGGCAGAGGATGTATCACAGGTGTACTGGTATTTTTTAAAGGTAGCTTGCTTTGATTTTAAACTCCACCAGAAATATTAATGCTGAGAATTTTCTCAAATTTCTTACCCAAACCAATTTTCACATAATCTATATATAAATTTTAATACCTTTTAATCAAAATTATAATGAGTATCAAAATGCTTTAAGGGTCTGTTTCTAGTATACCTGTAAAGTGGTAAGATTGTGCCACATAAAATATTTATTTTTATTTTTTCTTCTTTTTGAAACAGCTGTTTTAATTTAAACAAATCCCACTTAGCATGATTCTGAAAAAAATTCAGGGAGTGTTTGGTCTCATTTATGTTACAGTAGTAATTTTTTGTAGTGTTATGAACTGTATCCTAAATGATAGGCCATTTTTATTATGTGAAAGTAAATGAACCCACAAGAAACATTGTTAAATCAATGCTATCTGTGAATATTACACCTACTGGACTTCATTTTATGTAATGGCACAAATCTGATTTTGCACTGAATACCTTTCTCACTTTCATCTCCTCTGCCTTAGTCAAAATGGCAACAGTACGGAAACTTTTATCAACCTCAGAATTTATTAGCTCTAATTAAGCTGTTGAATGAGTCTTAAAAAAAATATAAAAAAAATCATACTACTGTTAAGTGGACCAAGTTTGGTGAAGGAGAATGCGAGAGAATGATTAAAGAAGGAATAGCTCAAGAACATTGGGAATGGTAACTTTCCACTTGAGAACTTTTTTATGTTTTACTGTAATTTGTTTGTGGTTTTGGGTTTTATTTTTTTTGTTTCGTTGTTTTTTTCTTTTTTCCTTTTTTTTTGCAAAAGAAAATAGTATTTACAGGTGGCTTCTTTTAAAATATAAAAATATAAAGCAGGAATGTATATGAAATGTCAGATTTTATTGTATTTGCAGAGTATTAGCTTTGAAAATGAATAAAGAGAGCTGTTTGTAGTTTTAAAATGCCTTATTAGTATCAATTAGATATTTTCTCTATTTTTTCATGTACTTAGAGCTTTTTAAGTATAGACTTTAAAATGGCAGGACTTTTACAGTGTTTACATGCAAGTGCATTTTATAAGTGTCCTATATGTGTAAAATAGTATTTCGAACAGGAAAATGCTGGCTATAGTAGCAGGCTGAGCGTTTTCCTGGTTTCCACGATGATGCCTACATTGCTAGACTACAGTTTAGTATTGCTTTGTATCATGAGGCCAAGAAATTCCATGTTGTTTGTAAATAGAATAAATGAAAGGCAATAAAAAATTTATTGAACAAAAACCCTTTGTTTGACCCATAGTTTGTTGAACCAAATTGTTTCTCTTAAGTCCAGAATTTCTTAGATGACTCCATTCTTTTAACAACCAGTTATTAATAATCACATCCATCATTAATAGTTGCTTTAATGCTTGCACCTGGGGAGGTACTAATGCTTAATAGCAGTCAGATTCTGATGCTGTGCACTGACTGTTGTTCCAGAAATCTTCTACCCAGTTCAAAAACTGTTCATCGTTTTTTGTTTTCCAATTTCCTTCATCGACTGCTACTAACCATTAGTCGTTAGTCATATTTTATCTCTATTTCTCCTGTTAACCGGTTTTGTGGGAGTGGGCTTCTCCTTCACGTGTCCAAATCATGATGGAGGGCTGTCATGATTTTATTGCATTCTGTAGATGGTGTCGATCAGTATGTCAGAATTAAACATGCTTGTTTTTTTTATTAGTTGTGATTAGTTTTCATGTTGTCATTAAGCCGTCACTAGCTGGAACTAATCTCTTCTCTATCTTTTCTTTCTTTTTTTTGTTTTGTTTTTTTTTTTGTTTCTAACCACCCAGCCGCCACCGGCAACTAACCTATGACCTTCTGACCTCTGAACTCTTCACCCAATGATGACCTGACCATGCCTGCCTGCTGATCAGTTAACTGGTAAACGCCTTTGCTTGCCTGTCTTCAGTGCAGCGAGCTGGGGCACTTGTCCGTTCGTCTTACCATCTAACAAAACAGACAAAGAAATTGTTGTCCTCCAACTCCGCTTTTTGTTGTTCTCCTGTTTGGGTGAAAGTGGTTCTAGAACCTGCACTGAATAGTAGTAAAGCAATAAGGTCCAACTCGTCCCTCCGCACTGATCATCCTCTAGTGTCCCGCCCCAAGCGAACGGTAAGGAGGCCTCGCACCAGATGGAGACAGATGTCCCTTAACTACCCAATGACAGAGGCAGTTACTGTGAGAGACTTCTAGGAATATTTTTCTTCTCAGAAAAAAAAAAAAAAAAAAAAAGTCAAAGCTCTCTCTGAATGTACTGTGTGATGATGCATCATGCATGAACCTTTGGTCAGGGATGTCATTGGGGAAGGGATTCCAAAAAGTATTCAAAATTTGATACGCTCTTTAGTCACTACCAGTGCCCTCAAAGGGCAGATGTTGCAGCCTTTTTTCTATTGCCTGCCAAATTGGATGTTTTAAAGGAAAGTGTGCCATGAAATGCAGATTACGATGACTTTTCAGAACTACATTAATGCAGAGAACAAAACAGCAACACTATTAAAGCGAAATACGAGTTTAAATTGTTTTAACCATATTTTAATCTCCTTGGAAGATTACATGAGAACAAGGTACATGCATTATGTGTCACATTACTGGGCAAACTGTTCAAATATTTTTTTTAAACCTCCCTGTATAGAAAAAATTTCATTAAGGATGTAAAAGCCATGCTTGCCTATTTGCTGTATACATGTAATGAAATTGTAGATAAAGTGTAGTGCATTGAAACAAAATGAACAAAAAAGTAGATACTTTTACTATACAAGGGTGCTGGTGCAGAAAAAAAAAATATATTTTTGGAAATGTAGCATTTTATACTTTCAAGTGTTATAAAAAAAGAAAAAAAGAACAAAGAAACCCTTTATTTCATTAAATGATTTTTTCTGGTGGTTGTCAAGAAACAAAAGACCAAAAGAGCCTTTTAGTCTTTCTTTTTTATTTTTTAAGTATTGGAATAAGTCTAAAGAAAAGGAAGTGCCTTATTTTCTTCATGGTCATTTAGTCAAATGTCTTGTATAATCAGCTTCTCCCTCAGACAAGTTACTGCATGCCACTCAGTCGCCCAGTATGTGAAAGAAGCTGTGAGGGAAGACAAATGATGAGTTGACCATATTAATTACCTGATTTTTGCCATACTAGTGTGATGTGACTTTGCCAAAATCTCATTAAGTGAAGTATTTGCTAAGTTTTCATCAAACCAGCCCATTATTATTTCAACCACTCTACTTTTTAAATCATAGCAAATGCCGTACTTGTGCAACGTAAACCAAAGTGTTCTGTGATACAGACTGTCTCATGCTAAAGGAGATTATTAGCTGACAAATGTTTGTAGAGCTGGAAGTTATGTCATTGTTGTTCAGGGATGGAGAGGAGTTTACTTGATTTTGGTTGAAGTAAATATACATCAACTATAGTAGGCTTCGGCATCACCCAGGAAACACATGTTCTGCAGATAATGAAACTGAAAGTGCTTAGCGAGTTTTCAGTCAGTTACTGAGCACGTCCCCAGTTTTCACAAACAGCTCCTGCAGTGGCAAACAGCACGGAAGTTACGTACTTTTCAGCTCGTCTTTGACTATTGTTAGATCTGGCCCATTGGCTTTTCTTCAAAAGATAAGCAGGAGAGGGACTTCAGCCATTTGAAGTCCAGCTATACTTTATTTTTAACCCTTGTTTCCACATGAGGATCAAATAGCTGGGCAGTTGCAAGAGCTGAAGCTGTTGAACGCACAGTATTTAATTCTGAAAACATTACGTATTACTTTGTGGGGCTCAGTACTAAACTTGGCAAATATCAGGTGATAATTTTACTCCCCTCTTGTCAACTTATTCTCCTCCTGCAAGTCTTCACAGCTTCCAAATGAAAGGTCAATAGTAAGCTAAGAGGGCTTACATTTTTAAGCACCTGCATGGTGACCTCATCTAACATCTTGTCTCACCTGGAAATAATTATCAGTTTATTTACTATGCAATAGACATTCATCCTTTCGTATTCAGCTAGATTTTTGTTTATTGTGCCACCGGCTTTGTCTTCCTGTTACACATACAGTTGTGTTGATTTTATTTACAGTATATGCTGTGCCATTTTGATTTTATTTTGGTTGGTTGGTTGAATAAACTTGCGACACTCGAACATTTGAAGAGAGATTTGCTAAAACAATACCAGTATTTGATCCAGTTTCATCTCAACTATGATAAAACCTGGACATTTTAGACATTTATCAAAGGTCTTTTACTGGGGGGGAGGGGAAGTGTATGGAATAGATGTGTGACATGTGAAAGTAATGTTTGCTCTGAACAAACTTCTGAAAACTTAGTTGACAAAATTTTGGATCAACTTAAAAAAAAAGCATGACTTTTGAAATCTCTGAATGCCTTGGTTCTCAGTATTATCATTCTTTAATGACTTTTTCTTTATTAAAATAAGTAGTTTTAAGACTTCTTTCTGACAGTATTATGTAATTTTTTTAGAGTGGGTAGATGGGAGTGTCGCTTGTATGTAACCGTACAGATGACATGTATTTGTCTATTCTTTATTATCTTAGTAGTTTCATGCTATGTATGTACCATAACCAACCTATTGCCTATGAGAAACATGTAAGATAATGTATTTACAGCCATTGTTACAAGTTTATAATGTATTTTTCTATCTTGTTTTATATGTATGTTATATAACATTCAAAAGAATTTTTTTCCTGATTGAGAAAAAAGGATACAAAATGCAAAACCCACAATTTTGATAACTGAAAAATTGCCAATTGTTTTGCAGTACTTTATTATATTGGGAGTGTTGTCTTTCTTGGGCTTTTAGTTAGCTACTGGATGAATACATTAGACATATTTGGGTTTTAGTTGGGTTTTTACATAGCTTGCATTTTAATTCTTTGGTTCTTTGCTGTTTCTATTAACCCATAGCATTATTTTAATAAATGTTATAATACCAACCTACTAACTCTGGACTATGTCTGTTTATTAACCATTACATGTTTAATTAAAATAAACAAATAAAGACGGAAGAATGTAAAGTCTTGAATTACTGGACTAACCCTGAAGAACGTGACCACAGATAACACAACGTGACTTGTTTTTATGTTGTTTGTCAGCTGACATTCTGCACACTACTATTAAGTTGGCTTGGGTCATTCTGGCCTTTTACCTTGGGGAATAGGTGCCAGTAGAAATGGGAACAAAGTAGCATTTTTTGAGGCATTCTTCTTGTAGAGTCTCGCCACTTGCCTTTCAGCATCTGCATTACTAATTCCACACTTTCTTTTTCTTTCTCTAAAATAATTACTGTTGGCTCACAGTGAAAGAGCAAGAGATGCCAGTGTATTGGTAAATCGTGACGGTGTACAGAAACCAGTTTGATTCTTTGTTGAACCATTCAGAGGTTGCAGTTAATCTCACAGTAGTTTGTGATTTGTTGGTTTTGGCACCCGATTCACTGTTGGATCATGTGATGTTTCTAAGCACAAAATATTTCTGGATAGAACTGCTGTACATTGAAATACAAAACCTGGGGGTTTCCTTCGGCAAAAGTGCCTTATTTATGCCACGCTATTTCAAGTAACTTTTTTTTGGTACTTCTGCTGCAGTCTTTCAGTATTGCCTAGCTCAGGGGAGTACAACTTCTGTAAGCCAAAGGTCAAACTGGATCTTTTCCTAATGACGGCAGAAAGTACAAAAATACACCTTTCACTAAATTACCAAGCAACATCCATTTCAAATTCCAGAGTTGCCTTTATGTCATCTTTATCCCTGTGGATGACTGGAGCAACATGAATGCAGGGAATTGAAATGGTGAAAATACTGTTTTGAATGTACATCTATGCAAATATTTTTACAGAAACGCTTCTCCTTTCTTACAACTACACTGTCTGAGGCTCCTTTACATTTCCCAGGTAGTTCTCCTGGATTTGTAACCTTGAGTGGGCAGTGTAGCTATCGCTAATGTTGAGGGAGATCCTCAATGTAGATAACTTTTCAGATGTCAACGGTTTTCTTCGTGAAAGTCCATTTTTTTCCTGTAGATAGTAAAATTTCAGATGAGGAGTCTGAATCTGTTCAAATTCCTCCTTTAATTTATGACGTTTCAAACTATTTATCTTTAAATACATGCAATATAAAATTTTATAAATAGAGTTCTCACAGTATTGCTAGTAATTAAAGTTTTATGCATCTTTATTTTATGAGAAAATTAGTCTAGCTTTGTTGATGTTTGTTAGTTTTCTAATGGTATGTAGTTCTTTGTTTTACAAAAATTTTAGGTAGAGCTGAAATACCAATACATTTTGAATAGTTTCACTCATGCAAAATTTTTTTTTTTCAATTTGACAGATCATGTTGCTATCCTAAAACTCAGCCACAGGCAGATGATAAGAATATTAGATATTTACAACAGATAATATCAGGGCCTTTTCACTGGATAATGGAACAACTGTCATTACAGAGCAAATAATTTATATTCTTAAAAAATTTTATCAGAGGCACACATTTAGTTTGGTGAAGTACTCTGTCCAGTATAGGTGAAACTATTCAGATGGAACAAAACTGAAGTGTTTTATATTGAAGGATACTTCTATTCTCAGAACTACTGCTTTTCTGTAATATTTTTATTATTTTGTATTTTTATCAATAGATATTAACTACTGTCATACTTTGTCCACAGTGCATTTTCATCTCATTCTTCAGTATATGCAGTAGTGAAAGTTGCTGTAAATTTTGTAGTACTTCAAAGCTGAAGGACAGAAAAAATAGGAAAACTCTAAAATCAAAATAATATACTCATTATTGTTGTCCACCAAAGGCATTTATCAATTTACCTGAGTGCCTGTCTGAAAATTAACTACTTTATACTTTGCCTGCTTACAGGAAAGATACAAACTGGTTTTAAGAACTGAATCTGAGGATGACTTCAATATTGCTAAATCACTAAAGTTAGCTTCTTTTTCTTAATTATTATGCTGAGGTTAAATTGTCCTAACATTTGAAAGATCGTACATTCAAGACAATTAGATAATTGCTCTTTGATCCAATAAGGTGGGTTTTATCTTAGGGTATTTTTTTTTGGTAGGTCAGAATATGAATAAAAATATCATCAAGCCTTTCAAAGTAAAATCTGAGCAATGCTGTTTACATCTTAAAGTGAACTGTTGTACCAAAGTACAACAAATTTGGTTTCTCCGAGAGTATTTTTGTGCATATTATAAAGTGCCTTCAAGAACATCCTTCAGATATTTTTAATGAGCATATGTTCAGTGTACTGACAATACCAATCTTTTATTTGAACATACCTTTTAAAAGTGTGTCAAAAATCTGCATGTAGCAAAAGGTTTATTGCTAGATTGTACTCTCTGAGGGGGACCACTAAAAGGTTTTCTGCCCTGAAAATGCAGGGAAACACTGAAGTGTGTTACCATCCATTAAGAAATTACTTTAACTTGGGGGAAACATACTTAGGAGCATATGAAACTTGAGTTCTTTGTGTCTGGATACAAATACCAGTTATCAGAAATAACACGTTGTACAGAATGGAATCTGAGTAACACATTCCTAGGGCTGGAAGTACATAACCGTTCCTGGAATTTCTATTTTGTTTTAATATGTTTGATACATTTTTTCCAAAACACTGTTAATGGAATACTGTCCAAATAACACATGACCCATGACATTAGCACGTGGTAATCAATGTTGAATCAAACTGGTTGACAAAAGTACAGTGCTCTTCCTTTTCTGTGCCTGCGCACTAATTGCAGGTGGTGCATAGGGGCTGGGGCTTAGGCACAGCAGGTTGCAGTCCTAATTTTTTGGTGCCTGCAGTTCGGGTGTCCGTCTTTGACAACAGACTAACTGGGAGGAATCTGCCTCCCAAGGCAAAGATTAACTGAGATCTGAAACTCTTAGTACAATTAATTGAAAATACAGCAACAATAAAGTGACATATAAACATATATTCTTTGACTTGTATTATGGCAGTTTGTGTGAAACATTTAAGGTTTTGTTTATGGAAAATAATGTATTCTGAGGGGAAAAGCAAACATGGACATTGCCAAAACACATGTAAATAAACACCATTTATGACTGTACATTATGTGCAATAAAGTAACTGGAAAAAGGTGCATGTACTTTATCCTCAAAAGAAAACTGACAGCTCTCAAAGCTGTAGCTATAGTTTTATTTTCTGAAAAGTTAAATTTTATTCTGTATCTAAGCAGCAGAATAAAGAATGTACATTTTTCACACTTAAATTTTCATTAATGCTTCTAGGAGTGCTATGGAAGATGTTAATTGTTGAAGAGGCTTAAACTTTCATGGTTGTCTGATTATCAGGGTATGTTTTGCGTAACACTTTCTTATTGCATATGCTGTTTGTAACTGTAAATGAAGGAAGTATGCATTATACACCATAAACATGCAATACACTTCTTGCATATGGATTTGTGGATGCACCAATTCTATAAATTTCTCAAAGATGACCAAGTGATTTTGATGTTACTGTACTTTTGTAGGCATAAATGTTACAATTGTTCAGAGCAAATAAGAAAGAGGAGTATTACTTTACTATAATGTTAACCTACTGCTTTGGGGCATGGATTCTGATTACTGTAAAAAATGAAGATGTCTGCCACCCCACCTAGTGTGAACCTAGTGAGAATCACACTTTGGAGAAGAACTAGATTATGGTGTTCTACATTTTCATTAATATTTATGTGATTATGCCTGGTTTTAGTTAAGGACAATTTCTTTACCAACGTATTCTTTGCTAAAAATTCCTTCTACTTCATACTGCTTAAATAAAAAAAATGTTTGCTTCAGAAGCAAGCAAAGTAGATAAGGTTAAGACTGGCATCTTTGGAAGTCTGGTAGAGTAGGGGAGAGGAGGCTAAATACCAGTGCTAAAAGTACACTTCTGAACTCCCAGCAAGGATGACAAATTTGGCATAACTAGTTTTCGAAGACACCTTCCACGGTGAGTCTCACCGAGGTAGTGTCATATAGTTGTGTCTGAGCTAGCTGTAGTCTCAGAAGTTCACAGAATGTAGGGATGCTATTTGGCATGTGCCACTCGAGCAGGTAAAGCAGGCCCTGTCATCGTTGCTGTGCCAGCTGCCTGTGCCCTGCAGTCCTGGCCTAGAGTGTGGGCACAGCCTCACTTGCTGTGCTGTCTCTGGCTGCACATCCGTCCGATCCCTAGAGAACAGAATTGTGTTGACCTTCCTTACCTCTTGCACCAAGTCAGCAGTACCTCTTTATGGTCACGTTCGTGTTAGGAATTGCATTTGTAGGTCTACAAGTTAAAGTTAGGTGTGGAGTTTAAAGACTGGAAATTTTTTATCAACAGACTTTATCACCATCCTGCCAGCACTGTCTGTGTGGTTTGGTATGTTTATGGGGGATGGCCTGACCTTACTAGATGGCTCTTCAATGTTTTACTACAGTTACTGTAGTTCCCTTGAGGCAATAAAAACTTAACCATTATCAGTGTCAAAATAATGAGACATTCACAGCAAAGAGTACCAAGTGCAGGGTCAGAAATTGCTGTCTTTCATGTTGGCATTCAGGTCTACCTGCAAAAGTAGAAAGACTTTATCCAACTGTTTTCTTGCTGCCCCTTTGAAGTTCTCAAACAGTTAAAAGTAGACAACTGACAGCCAGTTCCTGTCGAGTTGAACTCGATAAAAATTAAGAATCACAAATAATCAGTAACTCCCAAAAAAGGGGTGTTGGTTTCTTTTGTTTTTTTTTTTTTTTTTTTCACAAAGTAGCATACCATATATTTGTCCTTTTTAATTTCTGCCACAGCATTTTAAAAGTGTTTTCATCTTCAGGAGTAAATAAGGTTACTACTTTGAAGAGTAAACTGAATAAACTGAGAGGTGAGGTTCAAGGGAAAAAAAACATCAAATAATGGCACACCTCAAGACTGCATCATTTCAGCAGCTTATCAGTAGATGAAGGTGTTTTCTCTAAAGTTCATGTGTTTGTAAGCCCATGTGTTTATAAGGACAAGAGGCTAAGCAGAGAAATTATTTTTGTGGAACCTTTTCAGAATGAATTTAGTAGATTTTCAGTTCACTGAGGGTGGCCTTTATTAAGCATGTGGTACTTCCACTGCCTGAAGGTAGGAAGTTCCCAGGTCCTCTTGCCATAGGTCAGTCACTGAGCAAACAAGTGTTCAGTGTTGATTCTAGTTTGCTTTCGTACTCAGGTGAAAAAGAAGCCCCATCTTTTGTATCCAGGCCTTTTTAATACCAGGACAGATGTATCAGTCTGTACCTCCTAGAGCAGTGTTTTAAAGGGATTTTTTTTCAAAGTTATTTCAGTAAAATGGCAGGTTGAGTGGGCAAGAGTGTTGCAGGAAATGTGTTAATACATGATAAAGATACTGGGATCACTGTTTTAGAGTCTCACTGTGTTATGTGCATTAGAAACCCACAATAAAATGTTCGTGTAACATTTATCTTGTTAGTTGTCTACACCTTTCCAGCTATGATTTCCAGACAGGGTGGTTTTCATGAGAGTAAGACTGTGCCTTGTGTAGGTCAGAGGTAGTGAAATGACAAGATACAGCAGATCACTCCTATGTATGTCCTTTTTCATAGAGCACAGCCTTTTTAAGGTCTTGACCTCAGATCTTGGGTAAAACATTGTGAATTTGTGATGCAGGGGGCACAGTTTATTTGTTAGCCTATCTGCTAATCATAAGTTCAAACATCGTTACCAGGTTGGAGACATTACTGCATGTTAATTGCTGTGGCAAATTCCATGTCTTTTTTTTAACATGGGTGCAATCTGGAGACCTTCACATGCATCCTACTCTAGTAAATCTCTGGATCATTTTCATGATCTTTCATGAAGAGTGGATGCAGTACTGCTGAGGGGGCCACAAGGCCATTTACTTGCATGCCCTTGTGTGACTGTTCCCGTATAACCTTAGTGATGAGACAATTTTGATTCTTTCCCTGAAAGGCAACGAATGAAGCAGATCTTCAGCTTTGTTTCTGAGAGAAAATAGGAAATGTATTTCAATATGGACTGAAAGAAGATAAATAATAACAATAATGTCAGAGCTTTGAACCCTGTCCTGAACAGATGACTAAAAATTACTTTGGACTTTATATGAGCCAAGAAGAGGAGACAACCCTAAACAAGAGCAGCACCCTCAAGCCCATGCTGTGTTGACAAGAAGTTCATCAGAGACTGTAGGCTGGAATTTTAAGTGAGGAAAATTGAAATTATCTCGGTCCTTGAAGAACTGGTTTACCGTATCTCCCTGTTATCTTAAGCAAGCTTGTTAATTTCTGTGTTGGAAATTTTTCCCTTCTTCAGCCTAATTTGAATTTCTTGTTCTTTTATTCTAAGGTTCTGCCCTTCCCCCTTCCATGCTGTCTGCATTTCATAGACAAATTCTCCCTTCGTTAGGATGGTGAGGTGGCACAGGTCTTTCTTGGTACAGAAAGACAACAAACAAGACTTCAGGTCTAGATCAGGATGTTTTAATTGTGACATTATTTGGAAATTTTTACATACACGTGACTCCATCCAAGCAGACGGAAGAGAAATATTTTGATAGTGAGGGCATAAATCTAACATTTGGAACACCTGGTTTTGAGATGCTTCTTTCATTGCTGATGATTTGTGCAGTTTTGAGCAAGACCCCTGCAGCCAAATCCACAAAGTACCACCATCACCTGAAGTGACATGTCAAAATACGGAGTGTGGTCACCTATGTTTTCATCAAAAGAATCTTTTTTATGGTCTTCCAGGAAAGAGAACACCATTGCCTTATCGTCTTTTGTTGGTTCCAAGCAACAACATCAGGAAAAAAAGAAAACCCCTGGTACCCAGAGACAACACACCTGCCTGAGTGCAGAAGGGAAAGCACTGACAAATCCCGATCTTTCCACCATGCCCACAGTAACCATCTGGGCAGCTTGGCTGCTTGGGTCCATCTCTCAGGCATGTTTCTCCCTGTACCCATATGCACAGCGTGTATAGCTGTAACTTTGCCTCTTGCATTCCCCAGCTACCCACAGTGAGAGCTACTCTTTTACTCAAGTAGCTTTGGTGCTCTTGTTCTGCATCTTTGTCCCTCAGTTTCCTGTCAGTGAAATGAGGCTAACAGGAGAACCCCAGCAGAGTGGGAGCTGTGGATGGCTGCGTTCGAGCCTGTGGAGTGCTCAGGCAGTACAATGCTGAGTGCACTCCAGTATCATCACAATGTCCAAGTGCCTCACGATCATGAATGTACCTGAGAATAAAGCATGAAAGCAAAACAGAATACCTTTGACTTCTTACTTAGTCAAACCCATGATATAAAGAGTTTGCAGAATCTCGTAGGCCAGCTGAGTCCCAGTCTCAAACCAGATCACCTCAGTGGCTACCTACCAGTAGTGCTGTCTCAAGGGATGGCCACAAGTTACTCCTGGGAAGACTCTGGTTGGACACTAGAGGAATTTTTTTTACAAGGAGGACAGCAGCCCTTGGAATAATCTCCCCAGAGAAATGGTGGATTCTCCAGTTTTGGACACCTTTAGGGTTCAGCTGGACAGCACACTAGCCCATGTCTAGACCTTGCTTTTACCAAAAAAGGTTGGACTAAATGGTCCTTGCAATCCCTTTCAACCTGGTATGCTATGATTGTGTTCATAACAATCTGAATCCCGCAGGCTCACTGGGGATGGACTGAGCTGCATTCCAGTCTTTCGCAGTTGGCAAATCCAAGGACAGGCGAAGGGACAGAGATGCAGTTGTGGGAAACAGCGCTGCTTTGTCTCTTCACCAGTGAAATGTAGATGTGGGGAACACTGACAGTGCTTGAAACCTGGGAGGACCAAGAAAAAAATTGGGATTATATTGAAAATCTGGTTGGTAGGAGTGACATTTCCTCTGCAATCATGCAAGGTTCATATTGTTCAACTCTCAGCATAACATACAATTTTTAAAATTGAAATGCCTTAAAATAATTAACTTTGAAGCAAGAACAACAGTTTTTGCAGCTTCAGGCCTGTAGTTGTGCATGGTTACATCTGGGATGCCAATTTTTCAGTTAGCTTTCAATTTGCTTTGGAAAGAAAGAGATAAATGCCATTTGTGAGAGACAACTTTGGGTTTCTCAAGCAAGAACCAGGGTTAGCAGGTCGATATAAAACAAAATCACCTCATCAACCATATCACTGATCTCAGCAAAAGCCAACATTAACCAGTTTATCCCTGGTCACACTCAACCAGAAGACAGCTAGCAACCAAACACTTTTGGCCAACATCAGTATAGTGGAAGGTGGAGAAATGGGCATTTACCTCCTCAGTCAAGACTCCTCCAAAATTTTATCTTGGCGAAGTAAACAACTACATTTTATTAGTTGTCATGTACCTCACAATGATAGTAATAAATTATATTGATGAAGTAGGACTTTCACCTGCTCTGGATTTGTCTTCAGACTTCCCTATGTGAAGGAACCTTGAAATAAATGATTTCCACTCTGGCAGGCACCTGGTTTAAAACAAGGGTGCAGCCAATGAATGAAATAGTCAAACACCTGACTCTTTTTAGGAGAGAGAGGAGCAGTAAATAATGTTGCCTTAGAGCAATTTCTCCCTTGTCATGCCTTTCCCCTTGCAGCTTGCTGTCACTAATCACTGTGAGCCAGACTGTGCACGTGGAAGAATCCTTCAGACAGAGTCAGTGGGGCTGCTCATGTGAGTAATTTGCAAAGCACTCAATCAGGGCAATCAAGCCCTGTGGTATTAGACTCATTTTAGCTGTAAATTCCCCGGGCAAGGACTTACATTCTTGTCAGTAAAACACTGGATGAAATTCTGGTGCAGTGCTTTTTTTTTTTTATTTTATTTTTTTTTCATCCCCACAGCTTCTCATTTCTTCTCACCTTTTTCTTCGCACACACACAGAGCGCACTAAGAGACTCAGAGAAGCAGCAGCTTTGACAAGCAATGCTAACATGCCTCCCTGCTCTGAGCAATTCCTTTGGGCGATTTAGCAATGTCACTCTGGCTCTCAGCATTTCTTTCAAGTCAGGTGCCTCACCACTTACAGCAGCTTGGGAAAGGGAGAGCCCAGGTGCAAAGGCAGGAAAAAAGTTTCATCAGTGGCTGGCAGCAACAGGAGAGGCTGGTTGTGCCGGTGAGTCAGCCGAACCACTCGCTCCACTTGCTTATTCCAGCCACATACAGGCAAGTGCAGGCAGGGAAAATTCCTAGCTGTGATTGTGAGGAAAGGGCCTGCTTATGCCACCACAATAAACTCTGTTTTCCCAGAATGAAATTTCACCAGGCATAATTGCCAAAATCCTGGGACGAAATACTTCTGCTTAACCCCTGACATATCTTGTTCTTTTCACTGGGAGAAAAGTAGTCATTTATGGTTTGGTGTTTGGTTTTTTTTTTTTTTAATTCAATTACCAGCTTTGATGTGTCTAAAATGGGAACAATGGCAGAGAATACAATATCTGCTGTCTGCCATGCTATCTATACACTTGCATATAAATAGCACTTTTGTTTCATGGGTTGGAGTAAAGGCTGAAGAGACATACTGACAGTGCAGCAGCTCTTTTCCTTTGTAGTGGAGCTAATAGGCCTGCAGTATGAAAAATGCTGCTTATGCTTTGCTTTTAGTGAAACTCACTCTGTGCAGAGGTCTAGCAAAGGGCAGAGGCCCCACTTAAATCCTGCTGAGCCTTTAGACAGGCTTTCTATGTTCCCCTACGGTAGGTACAAGGATTCAGACAGTTTTGCATTCTGTTCGTGGGTAAAGGCATGTAAATAATACCTTTATGACTCAGGTATGTCTTGAAATATGCAACCTGATGGCAGACAGTTCTACTTTATTGTGCAGATATTTGTTCTGAACCACACGGCTTGTAAGTCATGAAATATTAATGGCCATGCAAATCTTCTCTTCTGTATCACAAGCTTTTCTGTGTTCCTGACCCCTGACTTCCTTTAATCATCTCCTGGGTGTGTGGTCTGTTACTATTCTGAGATATCTTGTGAACAGGGGCAAAGTAATTACTTGATCCCTGCCTGCTGCAAGAATCTTTTTGAAAAGAAAATGGATAGCTTCAGAGACGCTTCCTCCTTGCAATAAAATCAGCCCCACCTGCTTGCTTCACACGATTTCTCTTTCGGTGGCCTGAGTGTAGATCTGCAGTGTTCAGTGCTATTTTCATGACCGTAGAAACAGCATTCTTGGATTTCCTAAGTTGTCACCTGCTCCTCCACAGATTAACTACAATTTTTGGTCAGACGCTTTCTCCCCTTTTTTCTCTCTCTCTCTCTCTCTCTCTCCCCTCTACTGATTTTTTACTGAAGGCATCCTTATAAACATGCTGGTTTATTGTGACTTGTTACAGGAAGGCCCAATGATCTTTCAGTGAGCAGCTGTAGTGCCTGTTAGTTATAGGGCTATCTTAGCCATCTCCCTAATAATTGGAGGCTGAATTAATACTTGCAATATGATCTTTTTTTTTTTTAAGAACCAGGACATGTATTTTCGGCAGAAATCTCCTTTCCTTTCTCCACCTATTTTTTAACATCCCAAACACTAAGAATAAGGATGTTACCAATGTGAGGAAATATGGAAATGCTTCTTAGCTCCCTGCCAGACATAGGAGAGGTCAGTGGTTTGGTGCCATTCAAGTCTGACAACCAAAGGAGAAAGAGATGTACAAGCAATATGGCTGGGGAAAGAGAAAACTAACCACGAAAATGCATTTCCCGTATGGGAGCTATTTCAGTAAACCAGCGTGATGGAAGTACAGACATGAGCAGGTATTTGTACAAGTGAGCTCGTAGTGACTGCCAGGAGCATGGTGTAACACACGGGCAGTAATGACCACACAGTTTAATACAAGGTTAGTAAATGTTGACCTACAAGTTTCTGATTTCTGGAGCAATTTTGCCCGAGTTGCAGGAGTCAGCAGTGCAGCACCAAAAGCACTGCTTCTGAAATGGTGGGTTTGTACAGATTAGGAGGTGGGGAAAACTAGCTAAGGTCAAAACATTCATTATCAGAGCTGAGAAAAAGGGGCTGGGATACCTCAGGTGTTTGTAACGTGCCACTTTGCAAAACCTGGGATGACACATGGGGACCTTTCTGGGGCTCTGCTGTTCAGTCCTCAGTGTGTGCTGTTTCTGGGGATCAGATGTCAGCCTGGGAGGAATCCACACCCTGGATTTTAAAGGTGCAAAGAAAACCCACGTCACCCTTGATTTTTCAGCAGCAGGTGCCTATGCGTCTGAGGACATAGTGTCTTTCTTTCACACCTTTCTTGGAGTTTTCCTTCCCCTGAAATGACCTTGGTGGCTTCCAGGCCCTGTGAGAAGGGCAGACCCACAGCTTGGCTCACACATATGGCACTGGTGGAACAAAGTTATTTGGTGGCCTAAAGTCTGGCAGCCTCCAACCTGGGGGCCACCCACACAGTGACTGTTCTCTCTGCAGGGAGCAGCAGTCCCCATACAGGGTGGTGGAAAGCTGATGTGCCACCAGCTGGTGGGTGCTGTGGGAGTCATAGAGAGAGCAGATGGAGCACAGAAGCCAGAGCATCCCTCCTGGCCCATCTGCAGCACTGTGGTGTCCCACCACAGGATGATGCCTAAATGACGGTAATGAGCCCTGCTGCAGGTCTGGCTACCCTGCAGTCTGCAAAGGTGACCATTGCTAACTCAGGTTTTGGAAGGAGGTGAGCTCTGATCAGCTGAATGGAGCGGTGAGTAATCCTCATCTACCTGGCTTTGTGTCCAAGCTGTGAGTCATTCTAATGAGCAATACCAAAAGTGCTGACCTGCCCATCTCATGCTTCCTCACTTGAGACTCCAAGCTAGCTGGCAGCCTTGGTGTGCCTCGGGGCTGCCGTGCGGGCAGAGGGAAACCTGGGACACTGGTTTTACTGCAAACCTTACCAGTGGAATAAACGCTGTTGTGGGATGTACGTGTGCCCAAACACTCGGTGTAGGTAACTAGGAGGCTTTCAGAGGGTTTTCTGTATTTGGCATTCCCTGCTTAAACTGCAGAATAGTTTTTGATTTAAAGAACATTTTCTTACCCCTCGCATCAAGATTTCAGTTGCACTTCACTCTCTTGTGCACACCAACCTGGCCAGCCTGTAGCTGGTTGGACCGGTGTGCAGCGACTGGGCAGAGGAGCACGGGGGATTAATGCTGGCTTAGTCCATGTCTCTGTGTTCCTGGGGACAGCATGAAGTATGCCAGCCTCTCCTGTCCTCCCTGCTCTACACTGTGCCCACACTGCAGGGTAGGATGTTGCCTGTCCTACCACTTCAAAAGGCTGCTCCTTTGAGTGCAAAGTCCTCAATGTCCTCGCTTGACTTTAAGCTCCATGTGTGGTACCGGCATGTTGGGGATGGTGGAAGCTGTTTGCCTCTGGTTTGAATGCAAGGCATCAGCTGGCTTGGCTGCATGCAGAAAACTGCACTACTGGATGTTTTCAGCAGCTTCCCCTGGGTGCAGAGCACTATTTAAAGTGAAAGTGCTTTGATTTGGAAGAGGCAAGGATGAAGGTGAAGGCTAATAATGGAAGTTTATAAATGCAGCTGACATCCTAGCACCCTGTGTCTTTCATGTCGTCCTTCATTTACTCTCCTGGTGCTCTCTCCTCTTTTAATGCTCTGTTGTTTTTCCCCCTGTGAGCAAAGTGCTGCTGAGAGTAACTAGGGTAGCTGAGTTTGATCCATTTACGTGCCAATGGGTATAGTGTGGACTGTAATTTAACACTGAAATGTGTGAAATGATCCATGAAACCTCCAGGGTGAACTATGCTAAGGGGCAGGCTTCCATAATCTGTAGATTATAATACATATATATATATATTATAGAGTATATATATATATAGCTCATGACTAATAAGGAAACCCCTCTCATATTTAATAGTTTTTAGTAGAGGCCCATCCACATAACATTCCTATGTGGGTGGGTGGTGTTGGCAGCAGCAGTGGGATGCCTGACTCTAGTCCTGATCTGGGCTTCTCAGCTAGGCTCCTGCTCCTTGTCAGCTGCAGGACGTGGGCAGCAGCAAGGGCAGTTCAGCCTAGATTATGAGAAAAGTCAGATGCAAACAAGAACTGTTCTCTGTTATCTGCCTGGGCTGTCCATGTAGGTGGCTTGGTTGGATGTGAGCCCTTCAGACAGCAAAACCTGTGTGAGGTGAATCTGACTCATGCGGAACGTCCCTCAAAGCCCACGGCAGGTGAGGTAGATGGTGAGATCCTGAGTCCTTTTCCACAGCCCTGAAATGGGACCACCCCCTCCTCTTCTGTCTCTGAAGCTTCTCTGTCCCTCCTGCCTCTGCTTTGCCAAGTGAAAGTCCATCTGGGAGATGTACAACAATGTATACGCACAGGCAGCTGGTTTACACTGAAACCTCATGTATTTCACAGATAGGCTGACCTTCCCCAGGGCAGCTCACTCACTGCCCTTCAGATCCCTAGGGCCTTCCTATCTCACAAGAACAGGGGGAACTCCTCTGCCCCAAAATCCTCATCAAAAAGTGCTTGCTCAGAGGTAGCAGAAGGCAAAACAGAGTTCTGCAGCTGAACTCATATTCAAGGAATTATTTCAAGCAGTCTGTACATTCCTTCTACTTATAATTTGTTATTAACAGTCTGAGAGGAAGAAAAATAATTCATTAAACAGCAAGGCATTCATAAGACATTATTGAGATCAGGTCTCAGGGAAACACACGAGCCTTCATAAATATTAAGTTTTATCTACTGTTAAGTCATTTTACATAGGAAAGTGAAACTTAATCCAGCTGCTCTGTCTCTGTAGCGCTGCTCAAGGGGAAGCAAATTCAGACCCACCATGATCTGACTAATAGGTTCAATATCGGCTCCCTCTTAACACAGGGAAAGGAGCGGTTTCATCTCAGTTTCTGCAATCTGCCCCATGCCTATCTATTCCCTGGTGGCCAGATACCAGAGTGGACCAGTGAGAGGAGTCCCCTTCCAGGGGCTGGAAAATAAAATGCCTTGCTGTGAGACCCTTCTCCCTTGCTGCAGGCAGTTAGCAGGTCCTTTCTTTTCCAGATGTGAGTGGCTCGTACTTGAGTGAAAAATCTGAAAAAGTGCCATTTCTCTGATAGCTCAAATCTGTATTCTTGGTTTAGCCAGCATGGAAGCAGTAAGGCACCGCTCGGTCAAGCAGCCGCTCAGAAAGCCCCCGCTCTCCCTCCACTAAGGGACATCTGGCACACTTGCCTCTAACCAATGCTACTATATCATGGTGGGATGATTTGGTTTTGTTAAGAAGCTGAAGCTCACCCACATCCTCAGTTCTCACCCCCCTACGTTGCTTTCTGAGCCTCTACCGTTTGCTTGTGCTGTGCAGTGATGATCCTGTATGGGAAGTGACTTAAAAAACATTATAAAGACATTTCTGGCAGCAGTGGAGTCTTCAAAGGAAAATTCTTGGGAAGCTGGAAATATGGTGGGAGGGAAAATATAATCTTTCTCTCATTTCAGATGAACTTCTGCCTTCCTTGAAATTCCTGTGAATTTCAAAGCCTTTGATAGTCATGAAACATCAGAGGAGCCTTTATGCTAAGCAAAATGTGTGTGAAAGCAGCGCTGCTTCTGATCCCACCAGGAGCTGCTGCACACCCCGTTCCTCTTCCTTATGTTTGTCTTCCCTCAGCTGATGCAGTCGATTTGCATTTGTCTGGGTGGTCGTGGCTGTGCCCTTACTCTGCTCTGTTGGATGACACCAGAGCAAACCACGTTACAGGACTTGCCTGCATGGCCAGTGGCCACCCCCACTGCTCCCCTGTGGGCCAGCCTCACTGATCCACTGGGATGGCTGCACTCGGAGATCTGGGATGCCCTGCCTGCAGCAGAGTGCACGACACAGTTTGGTTTTGTCCCAGCCTCCCTTTACAGGGTCAGCATCAGGCAGCAAGGCCATGGCACAGGGCTTTCCTGGAAGAGCTCTGATGGCACCAGGCACAGGTGGCAGATTTATAGGCAGACACAAATCACTGTGAATGCAGGTCACTGAAAAGGACAGCACAACCATCCGAGCTGGGGCAGCCATTCCTTGGAACAGGTACAGCTAGTGGGATGGGGTGGGGAATTTCTTCCATGTAGCACATCCAGCCACAGGAGAATATGCAGGGGATGCCATAGAAATTGCAGGAGCCGCAGAGCTGGAATATGATCCCCACAAGCCACTCTTGAAGAGGGGCACAGATCTCTGTGAGTAGGTACAGTCCTCCCACTTCCCCCTCCTCCTTCCACCAGCTGCTCCCAGCAGCACTCAGGGGTGTTCTATCATGGACTCTTTCCAGAAATTATGCTGGCAGAGAACAGCATCTGGTCAAGCAAAGGGGGAGAGAGATGACCAGAGAGCAGAAGTCCCAAGGGCAATGGGACTTACCTGTTTTTCTTCCTGGGTAATGGTTATCCTGTGCAGATGGATGGATTAATGTCTTCTTTATTCAGTGGGAGGGAAAAGGCTTCCAGGGCTGCTGGGCAGTGGCATGTCCAGGCTGGTCCCATGGGGCAGCCCCTGCTCCAGCCAGCTGTGATGTGCCTCTGCCTCATGCTTCCCTTCCCTAAGTGCCAGCTAAGTGGAGAAGCTGCAGCCTAAAGGAGCAGCACATGGCATGGGCACCCCCAGGGAAAAATCTAGGGAGCTAAGCTGGGAGAAGACAGTGAGAGCACTGAGGAGCCTTCCTGCCACCACATGCAGACTGCAGGTGACCCATGGTGTGCAACATGAAGAGCTGCAGGTCTGCAGCAATCATTGTTCAGTTGTGGAGCCATTGCCAGGTGAGATTTACCTCATCTCTCACAACTGAGGGCTTATTTGCATTTAACATGCCCAGGTCAAATTCACCTCCATACCTCCTTATCTGATCCATATGGGTTGGAGAGCCTATACAAGGGCTGTCCAGGCTTCTCTCTTGTCTTTCACTGCTTTTGCTTCCTGACATTCCCAAGGCTTCCTATCCCAGCTTACTTCCCTTGCCCCCTTTTGCTGCTGCTTTGCACCATGTTGCTTTTCAGGATCCAGTTTGTCCTCTGCCTTGCTCCAGCATGCTTCCTGCCTGTAGCTGTAGATTCTCTCTCCAACAGGTAGCTCAGTTACTCCTAAACAAGTTGAATAAGTAGTGGACTATTTTTGGAGTGATGTCATATGTTCCACAGCAAGTGAAGCTTATGCTTTCAGCTGGAGCAGTGTTGAGAAGAAAATTCCTCTTGATGTGAACCAAATGTAGTTTTTGAACATGTGATTGGCACAAAGTACACAGGCAGTGACTTTCTACAAGGATAAGCCGAACTAAGGAGTAGAACAAGTCGAACCTTTTTTTTTTTAAGCTACCTTGGCTGAGTTGCTGCCTTTGAACAAGGGTGTTGAGGTCCTGGGCAGGTGTGGGACACAACCATGTATGTAGACAGAGCTGTGAAGCATGTCATGAGTAGTCAAAGGCCTTGATGACTTTTGTTAAGATATGCCACAGAAGGACAATGTTATGACTGGAGTTATATGGACCAAGGTCAGCATATAACTGAGGCAGAAGGCTGCAAATAAAGCAAGAGCATTGTTCAGTTTTTCACATCACTGATGAAGCATCACTTGATAGTGCTGATTGTCACTACCAAACACAAATTTAGGCACCTGTTCCCACCCTGCAGTGTTTGTCAAGCTGGTCCCCTTCAAAATGGACTCACTTCTGCAGAGCCTGCAGACATGATTTAATCATTAGCCAAGGGCCATGCTGAGGACAAAAGAAGCTATCACCTCAAATTACTCCCCACCCCTTCTGTGGACAATATGCAACAATTTTTGACTGAACTCTGTTTGAAACCCAGTGTACTGATTTCAACTCAGAGAACAGAAAGAGTACAGCTACCCAACACATGTGCAGCAGCTATAGCAGTAGAGCTGCCCTGGCATCATGCTGCTTGTTATTGAAAGTTTTACTACATATGATTTTTTAGTCTATGATAAAAGTGTCCAGTATCTGATGCAAGTGTACAAGTGTGGCAAGAGGAAGGAAAATTATGCTGAGACCTGGCAGTATGGCAGGGTAGTTTGGAGGACAAATCCTCTAGAGGAGGAAAAATTTAGGAAAGCTTTACTGTAAATGAAGAAAGGAAAAACTGTGGGCTAGCCAGAAAGTCTCCAAGACAAATTACAGGGCTGGGTCATCACCAACTCTATGAAGTTTAACAAAGATAAGTGATGGATTCTGCATCTGGCACGGGGCAAACTTGGATGTATGCACAGAATGGGAAATGAGAGCCTGGAGAGCAGCGCTGTGGCAAGAGACAGGGAGTCCTGGTGGATGGCAAGTTGAACGTGAGCCAGCAGTGCCCTGGCAGCCAGGAGGGCCAACCCTGTCCTGGGGTGCATCAGGCACAGCATCACCAGCCGGGCAAGGGAGGGGATTGTCCCACTCTGCTCTGCACTGGGGCGGCCTCACCTCAAGTGCTGGGGGCAGCTTTGGGTGCCACAATATAAGAATGACATAAAGCGGTTAGAGAGCATCCAAAGAAGGGCCAGGAAGATGATGAAAAGTCTTGAGGGGAAGGCACATGATGAACAGCTGAGGTCACTTTGTCTGTTCAGCCTGGAGGAGACTGAGGGGAGACCTCACTGCAGTTCCAACTTCCTTGTGAGGGGAAGGGGAAGGGCAGACACTGATCTCTTCTCTGTGGTGACCAGTGACAGGACCCGAGGGAATGGCCGAAGCTGTGTCAGGGGAGGTTTAGGTTGGATATTAGGAAAAGGTTCTTCACCCAGAGGGTGGTTGGGCACTGGAGCAGGCTCCCCAGGGCAGCGGTCACAGCACCAGCCTGACAGTTCAAGAAGTATTTCAATGACCCTGTTAGGCACATGGTGGAACTCTTGCGGTTGTCCTGTGCAGGGCCAGGAGTTGCACTTTGATGATCCTTGTGAGTAACTTCCAGCTCCGGATATTCTATGATTTTATGAATCAAGGAAAACTCTTCTAAAGAATCTGAATTATTTCAGGACATTGGTCTAACTGCAGACTAAGACAGGTAGAGCAGCAACCCCAAGCTATTATTCTTAAGCAGAAAAAATCAAGGAACTATTGGCCTTGCAGTACCCAAACAACCACCCACCACCTGACTGCTGTCAGCTTCTCTACATGCAAGTTCATAGTCTTTTCACAAAAACCTCCTCTGGGACTTCTCATTTTTTCCTGACTCTCAAGTGGAGCTGTGTCTGATCTGTGTGGTGACTTTCAGATGCTTTTGAATGAAGTTGTAGGTAAAATGCCAAGCATTTAGCAGATCTGTCTATGGAGATGGCTGGACTTGACACCTCCTGTAGAGCTCTAGGAAAGGGCAGGAAGAGCTCCTCCAGGACTGGAAATAGGGAAAATCACCGCATGATATTTCAGTTGCAAGGAAAAAAATGAAGTCCTTTTTTTTAATCTAATGCGGTTACTTTTCTTCTGCCACACAAGAAAGAGGTTTCAAAAGCACATGGAGATGACATGTCTGGGCACCCATTGAAGCCGGTAGAAATAATTTCCTCCCTTTTGTAGGGCAAAGTAAAACATGGCTGCTGCTTGAAAGAAGAGCTGGTTGAAGATTGCACCCATCCTGAAGCAAGATTTAGGGGGATTTTTTCCTTGCTAGACCAAACAGAGGTTTTTCTCCATTTTACAGGAGAGAGGTATGCATTGTCAAAGTCAAGTTTATTTTGATTTGCACCTTTTTCTCTACAGATGCAACAGAGGAAACATCATCCAATCATTAGGCCAATGGATGTCTTTCAGCTCGGACAAGGAAGTGAATGCAGGTGATCTGCTGCCTTCCACCCCCCACCCACAAACAAAATTTGATCAGAAATAATCGGTCTGATTTCTAGTGCAGCCAGAAAGGATCAGATGAGGGAAAAACATTCCCTTCACTGAAAATTCAGCAACTTCTATTCAGCCAGTAAAAAAAAGTGATTCCATCTCTAGATTTCCAGGAAATGACCAAATCTGGTAGGTGTATTTGGAGGAAATGTTGGGGTTTGCCTGTTTTTAAAATTCCTGTATAATATTCATTATGTACATGCTTCATAATCCCATAATAAATAACCATAAATTCCCCATTTCACAAAGTTAACTGCCCATGTGCTCACTTGCACACAGAAAAAATTGATCACGGTGCAGCCTGAGGAGTTTACAAAGGTCATTTTCAAGACTAGAGAGAGACTGGAAATGTTGCTTCTAATCGAAGAAGGGATATTTAACATCTTTTTGACAAGAAATGCAAATAACATTAGTTCCACTGCTGTCCCTCTGGTCTAGAAATGCTGTTAAGACAGTTGTGGTACTTAATATAAATATTATTCACTGCAGTGTCCTCTGTTGTCCTAGCTGGGTTTTGCAGTGTTTAGTGGTGCAAAGTTCTCACTAGTGCTAGGGATCACATCACCTCTGCAGGTGTTGCCTCATACTTCTTTCCTGGGAAATCAGCTGGAGTGACTGCAGGCACTCAGTCCCACCTTCTCCTTCTTCCTCCCTGTGTTTTTGAGCAGTCTCACATTACCTGCAGTCTCTGGATATATCTCCCTTCCTGCTGTCCTGTAAAATCAACAGACATCCCACCTTCCCCATCCCAGTTCCCTGCCTCTGAGTGCTTAAAAACCTGGGAGCTCGGCACTGCTGGTGGGATTTCAAAACCCAGCCCAGGCTCAAGTGCCAGATTTGGGCTAAACAGCTGCTATATACTGTCAGATCTACACATGACAATGATTTGTACAGCCCATTGCTGAGCCAGTTAGAGCCATTTATTTAAAAAATAAATCTATAGATAAATTCAACTCTTCCCCTTCTCCTAGCAAGCTGATATCATGTGCCTATCTTAAAAATGGCTTGCTCCAGAATGCATTAGAGCTAAATTATCATTTATGTTTGTCACAGGGATTGCTAATGTGTAATGAGATTTTAGAGTTAATGTTTTGTACAAAGCACTTAGCGGAGCTAGGATGAAATTGGTTCAGGATTCTGATGTGGTGTTTTAATTAAAGATATTTTCCAATCAGGGCCAAGCAAACGACTTGTCAGAAGATTTTGTACCCATCAGCCAATATACAGTGCAATGTTGGTCTCGCTTTCTGCTTTTGGATTTTCTTCAGGGAATTAGAGGAGAGAGCCTCTCCAAATCTCATGCAGAAGAGCCTTTCTTAGCTGCAACCCTTATAGGAGAAGAAATATGTATTTGATTCTCTGAAATCTTTCACCTGGATGTCAGCGGTCTGGTTCACTGCAGCGTGAAACCAGCCTTCAGCTGCCTTGCTTCTGTTGAACTTGTAGCTGTAGGCTGGTGCAATGCACTGACCTGACTGAAAGCAATGGGAAGCCCAGTGCTGTGGGGTGAAACCTGAAGTCTTGTCTGCTGTAGCAGCATCCTGGGCTCTGACTGCAGTTCCTCGTCTCTCTCCTTCTCTGCCGTTGGGCAGGGTAGCCAGAGAGGAGGCAGGAAAAATGGGTGATGCAGATCCAAAAAAAGAAGAGGAAGGATTTCCAGAAATTATACCTGGTAAAACCAGCATAATAATGAGATGTCTCTGGCTTATACAAACAAGCTTTGGATGTAAGTTACGATGTAAACATCAAATGCATGTTAATAGGCACAACTTTTATTAATTGCTAGATAATAGGCTAGATAATAAGGGTCATTAGTACCAAATTAACCCTTTTTTTTCTTAGCTACCTCTGGTCCATGCAGGGAACTTCAAGCACCATCAGATCTTAGGCTGGGATATCTGCTTGAAACAAAATCACAAAAGTATAACCAGGCACAAAGTGCAGCTCTCAGGGCTGGTGTTGGACATGGGCAGTGCAAACCTCTGGCAGAAAACCAGCTGCCATCCTCAGCGTTTGCTCTGCCCATCTCCAGCCATGAGAAACTAAATCTGGGTAGTGCTGCAGAGGGAGGCTGGGGGGATGCAGGAAAGTGGTTCCTGCTGGGAAGGGGCAAGAGGAAGGAGTTTCCTACTCAGTGCTCCTCACAAACCTTCTTCCTTTCTGTTCCACCTCTATGGATATAACCAAGACTCCCCTTTTCCCTGCACCCCCTGGTTTTTCCCCCTCCCCAGACAAGGAAGGACGCTGTCGCCACAGCCTGAGGCAGCCCCTCTGGAGGCTGAATCAGCTCCATGGATACAGGACAGCACTGCTGGAGACCCACCCCGTGGGGGTGTGCAGCTGTGACACCACAGCATCATTAACTTGGATAATAGGACTGAGCCATAGCAAACCACCCAGGATTTGTATAGCTCCATGCCATGTTTGTTTCTGCAGTGTTTCTGACATAAACTCCTTTAGAGCTGCTTAGCTGGGAACCTTTTGGTAGTATGCATTACATCCTGCTTGCTATGATAATAGAAAAAACTCCTCCTTTATATGCTCATGAATTCAAATACATTTGGTCGGTTGGTTTGTTCACTTGTTTTTCTAAGAAGAGCAAGGAGAAAGCTTTCATTTTATAGCCAGTTCTTACGTTTTAACATATCTATGGATGAGTTTTTTCTTGTATTTTTCTTTTTCAGGTTTCCCCATCTACAGGTTCCATGACTGCTTGGAAACAGATGAGCAGTAAGTAGGGATTTTAATCCCAAAAGCAAATTGTAAAATAATCTGTTCATTAGGTGAATTCTTTAGCTCAGTATGGAAATTCACCTGAGTGGTGTAAAAGGGTGCTATTGACCAGAACAGAGAGATGAAGGTGAATTTTGCAGAAATAAATCTCATATGCCTACCTCTGCTGTACAGTGAATACCTGAATATGTTGGATATTCTAACAGTTTAGTGTACCGTTTTTCATTACAACATCATCTTTGTATTAGTCTTGTATCACAGGATCTCAGAAAATTATGAAGACAGAAGGAGACCAAGCTGCATATTCAGGTCAGCCCCTCCTCAGTGAAATAGCATCCTACTCCGTAAGACATAATACACACCGCAGCTTCACTGTGCACCTCTTGGCCAGCTGTGTGGGTGCTTTACCCACAAGGACACTAACACAGCAGTTAATGAGTGGCGTTGACCTTTTCAGAGACAGAGAGGTACAAACATGTATGGGGCATCTTTTCCTGCCAACCCTAAACATTCCAAAGGCATGAGTCAGATCTCTCTGTCTTGTAAATTATAAGACTAGGTGAAAAAATGTTAATGAAAACACCAAACAAATGTGTTGATGTTCTTCTCTGCCATGAATTTTATTGAGTCTATGGATTAGAGCCCTCAGAGGTCACCCAGGTTAAATTTTAAGTCTTTTGTTCTCTATAAGTGATAGAAAATTCTGCTGACTCATTCAATTATAGGACTAAGTTACAGACACTGGGGAATTATGGTGAACTCTCTAAGAGAGGCACCTTTGTGGTGAACCTTCTGTTACAAATATCTGCCAACATGTGCTGAACTGTATGAATTAAACTCTGCAAAATGTGCTTGGAGATACAGAGAGCTGGACTCATATCCAGAGGGATGGTGCTAAAGCTTCTGAGTTTCCTGCTCACTGCTGCCAGGATGCTGAACCACATCATAGGTCTAAGTCCCTGTGGTCAAGAGATCCCCTATCCAGAATTGTGGGGTAGAGAGGAAGAGGAGGTCTGGGTTGGTGGAGAGCCAGGATAATGAGCCATGGAGGGACTCCCCATTCTTCTTAAAATCTGGGAAGAAAGAGTATACTCTGCAGGAACTGACCATTCCAGTGGAAAGGCAGAAGTAGTATCTACAGGATTGTTTTGGTAATGCAGGTAATGCATGAGAAAGACCCACACCTCCTTCACTTTGGAAAAAGAGTGAGTGAGTTTTCTGTTGAAAAGGCCAGATTTTAGCACAGGTACACTGTGATGTCAAGTGACGGAGCAGGGGCTTAGGTCCATCTCTGTGTTGCAAGCACTGCCTTCACCGTGGCTTTAGCACCAGCACTACCATAACAGATTAAACTCTTCTGCAGCAGTCCCAGCACTTAGGTGATCAGGCTTGGTGTTTTGGAGAGGAATGATTTCACAGCAACATGGAGGGGGGCATGGTAGTGCTTTATTTTACAGTCACATTTTCATCCAGCCTCTCTTACCGAAAGGTCTCTCCTCCTGCCATCTGCTCCTGAGAGACCAGTCCCTGCCAACACGCCTTTGACACAGTTGGTAGCCCTGGTGTGAGTGAGGCACCAGCAGCAGCAGGGAGGTGAGTTAAAGCAGTGGGTGTAGAGGTGCTCAGCAGCACCTCTGAGTGCTCTGAGCATGGCCTCCCAACTATCTGCAGTGGTGTCCCTGTGCTTCCTGTGGTGCTGAAGCAGGAGAGGTTGAGAGGGATGTAGCAGGGACAGCTGAGTACAGGGATTGTGCTTCCCTGGCACAGGAGAGGTTGAACGTGAGGATGCGCTCCAGGCACGTGTGTGCACGTGAACCTTGAAGTGTGACTCCTGAGGAGGTGATTTCAGAGAGCAGCTTAAGGGGAGGATATTAGGCACTTACTAGGTCTGAAATATGGACTAAATTTTCAGTGAGAACCTGCTGGGTACTCAGGACTACTTGAAATCAGGCCATTTTTTAAGCTATGTGATAGCCAGTATCATCTGCATTGCTGAGTTGTGGCTCTGCTGGACTTCTTCAGGCAAGGAGGTTCAATCATGTGCCCTCTTTTGAGCTCCCATACCCCATGATGCCTCTGTTCCCAAGGGTTTGTGTCTATTTTGACTTCATGTTCAGAGTCTTCATTTGCTACTCATTCCTATAAGGTGATGTTTTTCCCTCCTCTGCACTGGCTTTTTTGTCCCAATAGGCTTTGGTAGCCTCACTTTGAGATGTGTCTCTTTCATCTGCAGAGACAGGGCTTTCGGACCCTCCAGGTGTCTGGCCTTGAATCCTGCCACATGCTGGGGTGCCAGAGCTGTTCTGGAGGCTGCTGCCATCAATTCCTCAGTGTCTCACTGCTTTAGCACTTTTGGCTGTGCCCTCTGGCAGCGTTCACTTGGTTCCTTGACACCAAAATTTTGATACTGAAAGTGGTGTTTTCTGAGAGCACCACTTTGATTCTTCTCTCACTAGCACAAAACTTATTATTTTATAAAGTGGTGCATTTCCCAAGCCTCTGTAGCAGGATTCATCTTGCTCCAGCCATGGATTCATGGGCAGAAGATGCCAGTGGGATGCCCTGGTTCAGCAGCTGCTTGTGCCAGTGTGCCTGTTTAGCAAGTACAGATGGAAAACCCTGTTGTTTTCCCCTCATTGATCACTGTCCAAAGCATCTGAAACTCCAACAGAAGAGGCAGAAGTGAGCAAAGTTTCTGTTCCCACAGCTTTGGTACTTTCTACTACATCTCAATTTCTTTAAAATTTACCACACTGTACTTAGGCTTGGCATTGTAGCTGTGTTGGCCCCTCATGACAGGTCTGTTTTGGCACAGGGAAGGCTACAGGGACCTGCAGCAAGCAGCTGAGCTCAGGTGTAGAGTGACACAGATTTGTCTAAGCCAAGGGGCTTGTTCATCCTTTAATTATGCCCTTTTTTTCCCCTTTTCTCTCTTTCCTTGTTGCTGGTGCAGGTGGCTGGAATACGCTGTGCAGTTCTTCTGTTTCAAGCAGATAAAGACATCTGTAACTGCCAATATCTAGCAGCCCTGTCCCTTTGCCATTTTTCTTTTGTTGTTTTACACAGACTTTCACAAGTGGGTCCCTCTCAAATTTCCAGTGAAATGAATAATATCAACTGAGCCTGTAAATCTTTCCCTCTGAAGGGGGAGGAAGATACCACAGGCACGGGAATGCTGCTGGAGGGGCTGAGGAAGACACAGTTGCATTTAGGCTGAACAAATACAGCAAATTCCCCCTATTCTTCTTTTTCTCCCCCAGCAAGGTGCTCCTCTGCTGCCCACATAGGGTTTCCGCTCCCAAATGTGTTTTCCTTCCACACTTCGCTCTGTACAAAAGCAGTTGAGCCCATAATGCGGTGTGACCCACACCTTGAGGGTCCCCATCAGTCCCCTGGCACCTCATCAGTCTGGGGTCTCATTGCTTCATTGCTTTATTTCATTGTCTACCCAGGTAATGTTCCCTCTCCTCCACCTTCGGTGGTTTTGCCCGTACTAAAGCATCACTGGCAGGAGTGATGCTAAGTGGTGTCACTTGCTTCACAATCAGCTTCAGCTGCAATGGTTGAAGGGGATATTGGTGCCAGCCAGCTCCCCTTGCCTGTCAGTCACAGTCCTGCACGCTGGAGCAAGCCGATGCTCCCTCTAGAGATTTGCTGGATCGTGACTCTGTGCCACAAGCACCACCACATCTGTGAGGTGGCAGGGGCAGTTGGGCAGCAGGGTTGGCTCTCCTGCTGCTGCTGTGGGCTTCTGTGTAGAAAACAATCACCTCCTTTACGGACATCTGCCTGTGGAAGCTGCCTCTAAAACCTGTGCTGGCATCTGCTGCTGCCCTGACAGGCCATTGTGGTGAGAACATCGCAGCTCTGTGTAAGAAGGCACCGTGGCATAGCAGACAAGCCTCTTCCTTCCAAGGTCCCTGCTTGCCCCTGCACCTTGTGACATCTGCAGGCAGAAGCACTGAACAGACGGATGTGCTGGCACAGCTAGAGCACGCTCTCAGGAGGCTCCTTAAGTTGTTGTTTTGGTCATGATCATTCCTCAGAAACCTTCTCTTTGTTTAAAGGCAGCTAAACTTTGCTAAGTAATTGCAGCACGTGCCTTGCCCTTCCTTGCTGCCCATCAGTAAGTGGCTTTCCTTCTCTCTGCTCGCAATGGGCTCGTTGCTGAGCACTTACCACGCAGGACATCTTGGAGGGCTGCACCAGAAACCCCCAGTCCCTGCCCTCCTCCTCCTCTACCTGTCGGTGCTTGCCCTGGCATGGGCTCTTCTTACTGGAGACATAGAGTTGGGTTTTTTTTCTGGAGTGCAAAGCTCCTTCTCTTGAACACCCATGAACTCCCAACTGCTCATGTGGCAGGGCCCAGCCTGGCTGTGCAGCCAGGAGTGGTTTATTATGAGAAATGGTCTGTCGGCTGCTGCAGACTCGCAGCAACATAAACGTGCTGTCTGCAGAAACAACAGAAGAGTGGGGAGAGGCAGGGAGAGATTAGCTGTGAGTGGGAGGGTGAAGATATGGGGAGTGGAGGTCACAGGAAGTGTGGGTTTGAAAACAAGACCTGAATGTAATGCCAATTGCCCTGGTATTTTTTTTTTTTTAGTAAAAAGGCAGATATCACTAGCAGGTTTTAATGTTGGCAGGTGTCCAGAAACTCCTTCCAACACTATTAACTTATCTGTATCAGTTCTGCAGCCCACCTCCTGTCAGCACTGCTCATGGGGCCATTGGGAGAGTACTGTGGTGGTGTTGGGCCACTTGCTTCTCAGCTATTAGATCACAAAAAGAGGTTGCTATTTTTTGAGACTGAGAGTAAATTGGAGAAAAATCAGTGGGTCCATGTCTGACCGCTGACCAAATCAAAGCCTCTCGTCAGAGCAGGAAGCATCAAAGAGGGTTTTAAGTACTGAATATTTGTCACTGACTTTTTCAGGCTCCATTGCTCTTACCCCTAATCTTCCTCACTTGTTCATGCTGTGCATGCAGAGGCAGGGAGGGATGATAATGGACTTGCAGTTGTACTTGCTGTTCCCATAACAAATGGCAGGATCTTCACATAAATTGTTTGAACATGTAACACTGCTCTTATTTCTTAACGATAAGGGCTTAGGAGCTGCCCTTTTCCAAAATGAAAGAAATGAACCAAACGTTATCTCTTTGTTTTAAAAAATGATCCCTGCAACTACAACAACAAAAAGCCATTATGATGATCCATAAAGGTCTTGCAAGCTTTTACAGGAGAGATTTTCCACTCACCCAGTCTGGCTTCACTCCCATTCCCTCTCCCTATTCCCAATCCACGTGGTTCAAGCTTTCTAGGGCAGTTCAAGCTCCTAGATACGGCAGAGCTGAATGAACCTGGCCTGGAGGACGTCAGAGGTCAGTCCTAGGGGGAGAATTATCTCCTCTGTATACTGTGCCTAAAGCCAAGTTCTCTAGACCTGCTGAGTGATGAAGAGTGAAAGATGCTAACCAGGCTCAGGCCTCACACGAAGGGCTGGCTGCCCTTCCTGACCCTGTCTAACCGTGGAGAAAGGCAGACCTTGCAGGGCTGTGACTGGAGGGGAGCACGCTCTTTTCCACTCATGTCAGCATGCAAGTACCGTGAAACTGTGGAGTTAGTCTCTTCTTCCAGAAGAAATCCCCTATTGGCAAGGAGGAGAAACGGGTTTTGTTCGGCCCTGTACAGAGTTGCTGGGAGTGTTGCTCTTGCAACTGAGCTAGACAGTTGGGTGGAAAGTCTTCCAGCTGCTGGACACCTGCTGCTGGAGCAGGTCCACCTCCGCTGCTTAAGAAACCAGTCTGTCTTGGAGGTACAACTCGCGGGTGGAGACAGGAGAAAGTATTTCCAAATCCTAAGCAACTTCTGCTTGCCTGAGGTGCTGCTGCTTCGTACAATTAATTTCTGATCTCTTGTTGACAATTATCCTAAATAAAAAAGGAATAGTCAGCTGGCTGCAGTGGAGGGGTGTGGGGTACAGCCAAGGGTGTTTTGGCAGTGGATGGAGGGGAGGAAGGGAGAGAGCTGCTGCATTCTGACCCAGACCTCATTGCTGCTGCTTAACCTGGGTCTGTAGCAGGGAGAGGGGAGAGCAGCGCTGCCCACCAGTGCTACTCTGGATGGTTCCAGGGTCTCAGTGCAGTGCTGCCCTGTACTCAGCCCCTACACAGCCCAGGAGAGGACTTGCCATAGTATGGGGCATCCACTCGTGCTGGCCAGAGCAGGCAAGGTGGCTTCTCAAGGTGCTCGGAGTGGATCTAAACTTTTCCAAGGAGCTGTGTCAGGGTGGAGGGTTTAACTGTGGTGGTCTGGCCCTGGCATGGTGCTGGGCTGCTGTGCCTGATTTTCACACACACAGCCTTGGCTGTGCCTTGGGGCTGGCTGGCTTTGGCAGGTGGCTACCACAGGGAGGAGAGAAAAGCAAGGGGTCTGCCTGAGAGAGGGCCTCTCTCACCTGTGCTGGCTCACAGGGCTCTGTGCTGATGTCTGTCAGAAGCCTGCTGTTGTTTAGGAGAGAGGTAGTCTTCCTCACATACCCACAGCTCCCCTGTATTTGCCCAACCACCTCTTCCCCAGGCTGGGGAAAACAAAGGCTGGACAAATGTGCCCTGGACCGAGCTGTGACATCCCAAATCCAGGGCTGTGCTCCCTGGGGAGAATCTCCAAGCTGTCCTATTTAGGCACTTTATACTGCCTAATTGGAGTTGCTGGGGATTGCATACATCGATCGGTGGAGCACAAAGTGACATGACAACAGCTGTCATGTGTCTCTGATTTTCCCTCTCCTCCCTGAAAGAAGTCTGGACTGAAGACTACATGCATTTGTTGCCCTACAGAAAAACGCACGTAGATGTGTGTTTGTGTGCCCTTGATGGCACGTCCTAGAGGAGACACAGTCAGAGCCCTGCCCTTTGTGGGCAGCAGGAAAGGGGCAAACCTGCAGCAGTCCCTCTCTACAGGCTGAGCTGTAGAGGCAGCTCCGACCCCATCCTGTTCCCCTGTGCTCTGAAGCCAGTGAGCACAAACACGGGGTTGGGATGACAGTCCAGCTTTTATTTGTTTTGCATGGTGGATTTTGCTGTTTTCTGAGCTCAGGAATGCTGCCTGCTCCTCTGCCTCCTCTAGTGCAGCTGCACCTCTCTGTCCCAGCCCCAGCTGCCACAGCTTAGCTTTGCCTCCAAACACATTCTTTTGCTGGGTGCAGTGCCTCTGTGCCCTCGGATGGAGATTGGCTTGTAGCTGTCTCTGCCTGCATGGCATCTGCTTCCCTCTGCCTTTTTAATCCTCTGCATTTTCCGTAACCTAACATAAACGAGTAACAAATCTGGGATGCGCTTCCCCAGCCAAGGGGACAGATCTGGGGCTGTGGTGTTTTACACCTACTGTGATTTCTGCAGTAGTCCCTCTTTCTCTTTCTTTCCTCTTTTTTTTCAATACACATCAGACTTGTGAGAAATGTATTCTTATGTCAGTAATGTTCAAAGGCGAAAAGAAAAGCTGCCAGAAGAGTGCTTTAAAAGTCTGACATATTATCATTCAGAGCAGAATTTTCAGTACAATTATTCTGGAATTTTTCCAATAAATAAATTGTACAGACTTTTAAGGGAGAGCTTTTAGGTTAATGGAAATATTACTTAAATTAAAATACATCCCATTCAGCCATCAATTCCACTGTCATTGCAACATGTGTTTAATGTTAATGACATGCACAAATAAAAAGGAAGAAACTGATTTGTTTTATTGTGTCCAAAGCTGAGTCTGATCTGGTGCGGAAGGTTAAATACAAGCCAGAGGGGGCACAAGGCAGCATCAACAGAGGCATGGTTAAAATGTACTTGCAGAAGGTATATTGCACAGTACTGTGCATGGGAATGTTAAGAAACATATTTGGTCTAGTATTTTCTTTTAATTGATTTTTACTCTTTTTTGTCTGTTGGTGACTTTACAAGGAGGCCTTCTACAGCTTACAGGCTCTGTCCCTTTGTTTCTTGGAACCTCACACAGGGGAGAGTGGATCCTGGATTCCAGATGGGACAGGTTCCAAGTTCACTCTTGCTCCAAGGAAACAGTGGGCAGCTTGGAGGGGAGCTGCCAAATTCAATCTGCGGTTCCCGGATGAGCTCTCACCAGACTAGGTTTCATGCCACCTGCATTTGGCCCTTCTGAGCTGGATAACCTAAAAGACAACTCCCTGGGCCTTTGGAACCTGTGCTTTCCATCCCGGCAAGAGGACAAGGACAAGGACAAGAGACAGGTGAGTGAGCAAAGAAGAAAAGCCAACTGGCTTCTACCTCTTTTGCCTTTTGATTTATGATTTATGATGGATTGGGAGGGGGAAAGGCAGTAGAGAAGGTTTCTACATTTTCTAGTGTATCACTTGTCAGCAGGTGACAGGACTCTTGCTTGAGAGATGGACTTGAGTGAGCTTGGCTGCTCACTCACTGTAGGGGTTTTTGTCTTGACCACCCTCTGTGATGCAGGTGTGTGTCCTCAGGTTGGTCACCCAGGTTTGGGTCTGCTGTGGCTGCCCTGGGGAGAGCAGATGCAGAAGCAGCCTGGGAAGGAGATCAGTCTCCAGCAGACAGCATCCCCCTTGGAAAGGGTGGCTCTTAGTTGCAGGGCCACGGGGAGCAAGGATGGATTAAGCTAGCCCAGGCAAGAGCTGTTACATCATAGCCGCTGGTGTTGTGTTGCGTCCCTACCCTGAGAGTCCCGGGAGCCCATCTGCCCTTCTGGAATCTAGGTGCAGATACACCAGGGATTTTCCCTGAATCCTCACTGGGCTTACCACCCAGGGCACAGAGTACAGCACTTAAAACACCAATTATAAATAGAGCGCTTACAGAGTTCAGGACTGAGGTCTTTAAATGGGCTTGAGAAAGGTTTCAAGGCAGCATCTTCATGGGCGCAGCTGTAGTGAAGGTACTTAGTGAATCAGTTCAGCCTCCAGTCAATAGACTGAAGCCTATTATTCAACAGAATAAGCCAGCACAGGGATTGAAAGGTGAGAGGGATCATTGTGCACTGGTGTCTTTCATACTCATGGCAACATCCAATATCTGTATCGGGATAGCTCCAATAACAGCAGTCTAGGTGACAGCTATTTGCCACCTTTCAGATGACAAACTGGCCACTGTTATTGAGGACACAGGACTGCATCTTCAGAAACACTTCATCATGTGGAAAGGAGTGAGCAGGTTTATCTTGCTCCCAGGGCAAGTTCTCCTTGCCGCATTTGTCCTTCACTGAAGGTCTTATGGCAGGAGGGCCACTTCCAAATGGAAGGCTACAGGCACTACAAGACCACGCCTTAGCCTTCCTTGAATCCGTGAAGACTTTACCTGGAGCTTTCCTGACTTCTTGGTCTGTTCAGCAACGTGTAGGGAAAAGTACTGGATCTGATTTCATGCCCCTGTGGGGCTTGGAGAATGTTTGTAGCAAAGGGAGAAATTACTCAAATTGAATCTTGAAGTGGCTTTAAGAGAACAGAACTCCCAAGCAAGTCACCAGCATATCCCTGGGTTTCTTGCTCACTTCTCAGGCTTTGCTATGCAAAATGAACAGTGCTTTTCTTGTGGAGACTAAAAATAACTTCCAGGCCAAGTTCCAAGGTCAATCCATCCATCTGACTTTTTCCATCTATATGAATTAACTGTCTTCAGCACAAACTTGAACAGTGCAAATGCATCACTGCTAGAGCATGTTTAGAGAACTGCTTCAGGATGACCGAACACATCGTTACTTGTACAGAGGCAGGATTCCCAGGCATTACAATGTAATTGCTATTTGGGCTCCGTTACCACTGTGGCTTCCCAGTCTCTCTTTTCTTTCCAGGTTAGTCCTTTGCCACAGAACAAATATTTTTTTTCACCAGTAGCACAAGGTGTATTTTCCTGGGATTCCCTTGAGCGTTCCTTGCTGATGGCCAATTGAAGAGGTGTTCATGAGTCTGATTGTTGGGTGTAGTCACGGCTACTTTTCTATCTTCCAGGGGTAAGGGTAGGCTTTCACTCAGGGGCACCGTAGTTCATGTCCAGTGGGTTTTGTTCCTTTTTTTTTTTTGTTCTTCTCCACATTCACATGAATTTTTGTTCTTGCTTTCATCTTTCTAGCCTGCTTCTTCCTCTCAGGTCCTCTGTCTTTGTTCAAAGGGTCCTTGTGCCAACAGACTAATGCACACCTGGTGCAACCTAGGGACAATTCACTCCCAGGGAAAAAATGGACAGTCTGTGCATTCTTATCATCACCAGAGGCTTCCTGCAATGGAAAATAGCTCAATGTTTCTAAGGCTCCCTTCTCCCACAACAAAATAAGCCTGTGGGCAGATGTAAAATCAACACATCTCTATTTGTTTTGGCCTTGAGCCCACCATAGCCAATATTGTCTTCTTCAGGAAGTGAATTCCTTTGTATTACCCTCTGCTTCCCTGTGCTTGGACTGTTTGCTTTGCAGGACCTTGTCTGCTTAGTGCAGTCCCAGGGTGAAATTAGTACTTTCCTCTTTAGGAAAGTATTTTCTTCATATGACACCACTTTTTTGGCTGGGGTTGCCATTCATCACACTTACAGTAAAAGACCTGCTTGGTATTGATACCTACTGACTGCTTCCCATTTGGGAAATGGGCATGGCAGTTCTTCTGTCTCTCCTAGGGGCATTCTGAAGAAGCTATGTTAAATTATCTTAGTCTCTGGTCTGTATGATTACTGTATGTGATTACTGCCTGTCATCCAGGTAGATTTATGTAGAGAGACAGTGTAGGATGTAAGATGGATCTTGTAAAAATGGAACAACTCATTGTTAACAAATGCTTGGTGATTTTTTGACTTGAGATCAGGGGCAGACCTTGTGCTTTCCTGGTTTACCAGGAACACCTGTACCTCCTGAGAGCAGGAAAATATCTCTTGGGGGATCCTGCAGTGGTGGGAGGCATACATGCCATGGGGGAACAGTTTGGACTCCATCCAGTATATCTATGCAGCAGTCACTTGTAATCATTGCTAATCCAGTGACAGTAGTAAGTAGTTATGGACTCCTGCATAGATTTATTGGTCTGAGGTGATACCAACTGGCAGAGATAAAGCAAGGGACAGTATTTATCAGAAATAAATGTTGACATTTGGATGTTTTTGTGAGAGATACCTGAGAAGTCTCCATTATGGGTATATCTTCCAAGGGGTAATAAGTTTTTCTCTTAAGCTAATATTCTAAAGGCATAGATTAAATTAAAGGTTCATTTAAAAACTATTTATTTTCCCTTGGAAGGTGAATAATATTTTTCATTTACACTGCTGCAGTCCATCATAATATTTTTATTTGCATGTGTAATTTGGTTATCTGGTGCTACTTCAAGCTCAGTATTAATCATTTCTGATGAGTAAAGAACAATCTGAGCTCTGGCCCTTTACATTAAATCATAAATTAAACCCATCAAATAAAATCTTGCCCCCATTGATGCTGACATTAAAAATGTGATGGACGTCATTGGGGCTGGGGTTTTACCCAATACTTTCATGCTTTAACACTCACCTAAATGTATGCAGAGTCCACATTTTACTGGCCATCTGAGTGCCAAAGGCTCTCCTCGTGTTTAGCCAGCAAATACTCCCGTGAAGACCTTGGTCTTCAAAGTCTTGTTGCAAAAGTGCTGACCTGCTTTTCATATTCCAAGAGTAGAACAGGTTAAGGGAGAGAAATCTGGGCTGTCCACACTGTTTGCTTGTGGTGGTTACTCAGGGCCAGTGTTTCCGTGTTCAGTCAGGCAGGCATAGATTTTTATTTGTCCAGGTCTATCTCACAGCAACAGAGAAAGACCTCATAAACATGGGAAAATCTGACATGATAAAGCTGGGCAGCAAGGGAAACTGTCCAGTCTTTTAGAACTAATACATACACATGCATTTAAGGAATGGTATATTATGTAGCTGAGACTAAAATGTATTAAAACATATGAGAATTGTGAAGTAAAACATTGGGCTATGGATGGATGCTGTTTCCTGACTAAATAAACATCCTTTGTGGTTGGCTTGGGTTTATTTTATCTCTTTATTTTTCACTCTCACTATTCAGTAGGGGGTTTTGGGTTCCTTGGACTCTGCAAAAGATCAGTCGTTTTCTCCCTGTGGCATTCTCAGCAGAGCATCTTCATCCTTTGTCTATTCACAGCTGACTGGGTGCACTGAAGTGTTCTTATTCTTTTTGTTTCCTAAAAAACTTAGTTGTAGAGAGAAAAATCAAAAAAGAGGGTCAACTAACTGGGCAGGTCCCTGTAGGGAAGTCAAGGACTTTGCCTTTGTTGAGATTGCTTGGAGCTTCATGATGTTAATATTTTCCACCTGATAACATAGCCAGAAACAAGAGGTCACAGTTAGTTTTTACTGAAAAGTGTTTTGTTGGGGCTTATTTAGTTTTGTGTTTTGTTTGTTTTAATACAAATCATGATCAGAGCCAGAACCAAATGACAGTGTCTGCACCCAGCTTTCTGCCAGCACTAACACAAAATGACAAAATGGCCTTTTTGTCAGTTTGTTTGTGTTTTGGTGCTTTTTATTTTTTGGTCCTGGGCATAAATTCCCAGTTCTTTTTTCTATGTTCTCTGCTTCCCTGGAGTATTGCTACTCTGCTGCAGACACAAGGTCATAACCAGATAAGCTCTCCCCTTTGTACCTGCATTTACTTTCCTGCATTTAGGACGGAAGCAGTGAAGAGCCCTTCACAAGGGCTGTGAGTGTAGGACAGCAACTGCATCCAAACAGCGAGAGTCTCTGCAGGTGAAACAGAGACCATCTTCCCTGTTTCCAATAGCACCTGCCTACCCTGCAAATTAATCTCTGGGAGCCTGAAGATGGGCACCCACAAAATGAGGTACAGACAGTGGCAGTGTGTGACAAATTTAGATTAGGAGTGATCTTTCACAGCCGGATTTGGCACTCATTTCTGAACTCACAGGCAGCAAATACTCATTGACATCAGTGGGAGCACAATGGGGGCTCGTCTTGCCCACAGTTACTATATTAAATGACCTGTGACTCAAAAGGTCTTGGATGAAATTTATTAGTCTACACCAAACACATCAGTTTACTGTGATGTTTAGCTCAAGACAAACCCTGAAAAAGTGATAAGCTAGTGGAAATCAGGAGAGGGAAAAAGAATAAATTAAATCTAGGTTATTTTATTATTGATTTTTTTAGTCTAAATACTTGTGGATAATTTTGTTCCAGTTCCACAGAAACACCCCTCTTTGCAGAAGAAATTTCAGATCCCACAGTTTCCAAAAGAAGCCTTGCACTTGAAAGGTTTTATCATGGAAACTGTGCTCATTGTTCAGTAAAGAGAAATTCCCTCTTATTTCTCATCATTGATACAGGTCCTTAGCTGACCTTCTGGAATTTCCTGGTAGTCTGTTCATGTTGCTAATCAAGAATATTGCCACCACTGCTGTTTCCAGGTACATGCTTGTGCTGACGTGTGTCTGAAATGGCTTCTTCAAACACTGTTCCATTGCTTTTTCAGTTTTGAAATTAAAATGGAAAGTGCATTCAATCCCTAATATAGAAAGAAAAATGGAAATTATATATTAAAATATTTAAAGTGGTTAAAATAGCAATCAGCACAAAGTGAGTTTGGTTCATTTTTTAAAAGCAGCCCCCCCAATAGCAGGCAAATTACAGGTCATCAGACTCAGATCCAGTCTCCCTTCTCAATTTGATGAGATTTTGTGGCTCTTCCATTCATTAATGGTAATGCATCAAATTACGCTTTAAGACAGAAATGAAGACAAGAGATGCTGCTTGTTCAAAAGTATTTTGCATAATGCAATGACTTTTAAGTTTGAGTAATGCCAAAGATTGATGGTGCAGTCTAGAAGGAAATAAAATGTTGACATATACTTTGCAAGCTTTTTTTCTGTAGATAAATATCTTTGCTGCCACTGATACGTGCATCTTTGTCCAGCTTTGTCCGTCTGTGTGCTGTGGTACAGAGCCATCATTTTATTCTTTGGACAGATAAAAGTTCTGAAATGTACAGGCCAGCAATTTGTTATACTTAGTGTCCTGACAGAGATTTCTGAGTGTTATGTGGACATACCAGAGCAAAGATATAATGTGGTGATGAAAATCAACACGTATAGGAGTACTTACCATGCAGTATTTTGGTGTTTTTTTCCCTAGCCTGAAACTAGCAAACCCTTCAGACACATATATTGGTAATAACAGAGATATGCTTTCATAACTGCAAATGGCAACCCCGCAAGGATTGTACTGCACTTCGGCAAACAATGTTTTCTCCAAAACCAGTTGTTTAGAAAAGTCATTAATTAATTAACTTGTGCTTCCACGAACAAAAGGCACTTCAATGGCTATTTTCTCATGTCTTTTTGGTGTTTTGTTTAGAGGCCTGTTTCTTGTGATATTCATTCTTCTAACTCTGTTTGGTAAGTATATCACCATACCTTCTACCTGACAAGTCATCTATATTACCATTCAGAGAAATGGTGGCTAAAGGAGTCTGGGAAAGAGAGTGTTTCTTTTATTTGCTGGTCCTACTAGTCATGAGGTGTCGGGACAAAAAGAGGGATTTTGCTTCCCTGGTTCCTGTCTTCTTGTGGGTATTTTGAGAGCACAGGCCAAAGTGTCACTGAGCCAGTGCAAAATCCTGTGAGGGCACTAGGACTGAACCCATCCATCCCCATGTTAAGACATGGCCCCAAATGCTTTGGGTCAGCTTTTCAGGAGGGCAGGGAGGCAATGGTGATGCCCAGGTCCATAGCAGTCTCACACTCTCCAGGTGTGGTCTGTGAGGCACAAACTCTGTGAACCCCCCTCCAAAACAAGCTAAGTGGGTTGGGAGGCTGGCGATCAGTGTCCATGGAGATTGGGTGACCAACATTCAAGCGCTGCTGGTGAAGATATGCTGCAGTATCCTGAGGTCCAGCAGTGACCTAGAAAAAGCTGAAGGTCTTGATGTGCCATGGTAGGAGGCCAAAGTGCATGTCAGTGTTTAAAAGCAAGCGTTGCTTGTGGTAGCTCATAAATATTATACTTGTCATCTTTCCCCCTCCCGGTAGACCCAGATACCAGGCAGGTTTAACTCCATTTTAAATCTGCTATGTCTATGACTGAAATCATAATATTTATGCAGGGCAGTTTTTCAGGAAGCTTAGTGAATGTGAAAACAAGTTCTTGGGTTTTCCCCTTTCATGGAAGCAAGCTGAAGGTCAGATTTACAACATCTCAAGCTACATTCTGTGCTCATTTACACAGCTGTAATCTTGAGTTATGCCACCGAGGACAAGCAATTGCTCCAGACTTACAGGATATAACTGACAGCAGAATTTAGCTTGGGGTTGCCAAAGCTTGACAGAAAAGGAGCTGTGAGGGTGGAATTTGGTGCTCGTGAAGTAGCTTGTATTTATTCAAGGAATGCATGAGCCCAAAGATTTATTAGTAGTGTTTCAGAGCATTATTGAAATTAGGCTTAATTATCTGTGTAATTTGCTGGAACCAGCATTTTAGCATTTTTGATCAAGTATATGCCATTAATTTTAAAAAGAGATGTACCAGGCTGCTTTCAAAAAGCAAAATAAATATACTTAAAAAGAAAGCCCATCATTTCTAAATTGCGTGTTTCAAAAATTTCAAAGGTTGTTGTTGGTTGAGTTCTTCTCCCCCCTTTGCAAACAAACAGTCCATTTGCAGTTTAATCGTATGGAAAAAAGTTCACGTCACCCCCGAAGGTTATTCCATTAAGCAGAGAAAAGAATTGTCTCCTTGTTCCCAAGCTTGCCTGGCTCTGCCATCCCTCTCCCTCTTGTCCTTACTCCATCCCCATTATGCCATTTGGAAAGGGTGCTGTCTGTCCTTGGATGAAGGAGCAGAAGACAAAGCTGTGAGCAATAACCAACCTGCTCCTTTGCAATGAAGAAAGTGCAAGGCTCCTGTTCAGACCTGTGCCCCGTTCTCCCTGTTCAGACACGTTTCACAGGTACTGCTTGGTTCGAAAGTGTCATCTCCATGCCTAAGCCACTGTTTGTGCAGTGCTCCTGGCAAAGAGGAATGTTCCTGTGCTGAAAACAACAGCCATGCCAAGGTGCAGTGCACCTTGCTTTTCTGCTGGTTTCTGTGGAAATTTTAGAGAAGATCCTTTGCTACTCTCTTTTGTCGTGCATTTAATAGCAATAATGATGCTTCCCTCTTTCTGAAAGCATGCTTGGAGGATACAACCATTATTGTGTATGAATAGCTTGAAGCTTACGTGAACACTAAAGCTGAAGGCAAGAGGAATGACAACACAGCCAAGTTATTAGCTGTCATCTTGCCAAACCTCTGCCCAAAGAAGCCTTTGGTTTAGGATAGCTGCTGAGTGGTGGTTTTTTTGTGGTCGGCAATTCTCTAGTTCAGATTTTCACTTCCTTTTTTTTTTTTTTCTTTATACTTTCTTAATCCCTGCCTTCATGTAGGTGTCCAGCAGCACAAACATGGTCAGCACGTCATTTTGGGAGGCAAGCAGTAAACATGAAGCGGGGGGGGATGCTGTTATTGAAATGTTCTACACACTGGCTCAAACAGTAGAGAAGCATCAGCTCAGACTTTCCCAGTAAATGATTAACTTTTGTTTGCGCAGAGGAGAGAGCCACAGTAAGAATGCAATTAACTACACTGGCAGCCCAGCCAGGCCAGCAGTCAGCCGTGCTCTCGCTTGCAGCTCCTGGCTCTGCAGGTCTGATTTGAGAGTAACTAATTAAACGCAGGTGCAGGCTAGCAGACTTGTTGAATTAATGCACAGTGTCTTCTTTTCGGTGTTCCCAGGCATTTGTAGCTCACAAAAATAGAGCAGGCACTTGGTGCTACAAATAATAATACAGTGCTGATAACGGAGGTAATTAATCCTTTATTATTGTGGTGGGATAGGCTGCTGCTAGGGCTGTCATTCAAGTACTTCTTATGCAAAAACATGACTCAGAGGTGAAAGAACATGGAGTAGGAGAAAGAAGAACATTCTAATGGACTTGCCTATGTTGCGGGCACAGATACATCTTCAGGGTTTTGGCAAGACTTGGTAGTCAAAACTCAAGACCAGAAATTCACTGCACTGTATTCTGGGGCACCCAATGGGGCACTTTTAACAGGCAGCAGCTTAAAACAAAAATTCAGTCTCGTTCGAATGATACACAGCCATGAAAGAGAAATGCAAGGCCCTACCTGTGCCTCACTGTGGCCTTTCTTTTCTCTTTTACTGCTTCCTGAACATCCTCAGTTGGCCATTGTCATTAACAGGTTACTGACTCCAGTGGACCTTAGGTTAATCCCAGCGTTGCTCTTCATGATGGTGCAGGAGCTGACAGTCATGCTTCAAGGGAGATTGGCTTTGAGGGGAGGTAATGAGGATGTCTAAGGAGCTGCAAAAAGAACAAATACTGTTTAGGGTTATTTATTTCCAATAACAAATGTTGGTCTCCTCACCGGTTCAAATCAAACTCCAGGACTCAAATATCTTTTCCAGCTAAAATTAAGGGTAAATGGTGAAAAAGTCAGCAGCCTTCTCTCTCTGTTGTCATTTACTTGCTTGTAATACCCATTCTTCCCAGACACAGGGATTTTGGGATTTTATGAGATGTCAAGGAGGAAACAACCTTCTGCAGCAGTAGCCCCAAGGAGTGCCAAACATTAAGATGCTTCAGCCTCAACACAAGGAAAAACCCCAAAACATAATGTATGTGTTTACTTTCAAGACAAGGAGTGATTTCATGCTCTTCTTGTTACTTCATGATGAAAATGGTCCAGCGCTATTAGGAATGTTTATAGTGGGAAAATAATGCCAAGTCTAATAAATGATCGGATAGGACAGACCATGTTTTATTCAGTGTGGGAACCAAACACTGCCATATTGTACAGATTTGCTGATCTGGAAGAATTGTTCTTGCCTTACAGAATGCAGCTCAAAAGCCGAGCGCATGAATATGACAGTTTTCTCTTTTTTAATGCAGAGAATTTTAAGATGGAAACACTGCTTGGAGAGTTTTCTAAGGGATTCTGATCAACTTACGTAAGTTCAGGAAATCAGCAATAATTCATTATCCTGCCATATCTTCCAGTGGCCTTTGTTTTCCTTGCATCACAATTCTTATCCCATTAGAGGCAAATAGTATTCAAGTATTTGGATGAGGGCTACTATTCTGCTACAAATTTTAATGCTAACTCCATGGTAGGGAAACAGCTGAGAGCAGTTCTTAGAGCAAGGATAGTTTCTGATTCTTTTCTTTCTCTTTGCTAGTTACCTGTAGCCCTGTGGGAAATTTACATGGTGGAGTGTTTGCCCTCACAGGGCACATAAAAGGTTTGAAAAAACACTTTTCTACCACCATGTGTATTTTACAACAGCAAGAAACACTGCTGACCTTATCCTGGCTGTTGGTCCAGATGGGAGAGAGATGGGGAGGGTCAGGCCCTAAATTACTGCTCAGCTCACAGAAAATTTAGTTGTGGAGTGTGTATGTGTGTGTGTGCGTAGCCATGTGTTGTGCCTGTGACAAGCATGATTTACTGTTTTTTGAACTCCATGCCTCTGAAATTTCTAGGAAGCTGCTCTTTGCTGCTGACAGTTGCTATAGGGGTGATGGCAGCAGTGAGGTGGTTTTTGTTCATGTCTTCTTGTCTTCATTAATTTCCAGTGTGTCATTTCAGCTGAAAATATGCAATTGCTGTTAACATGTTCAAAAGCATGACATTGGCTAGGTGGTAATTTATGTCACAGTAAATATTTGATGAGGAGGTGTGTTATTTTTAGCCACAATCACAACATATTATTGAAATTTATAGGCCTGAAATAGGTCATCTAACACACGATCGTTTGTTACCTTTACAGTTTCCTGGGGGTTTTTTCCATTTTCTTTCACAATTTGAACTGAAAAGGTGGTGATTCACAGAGTGTTGGGACAGGTTGTTGCACATAAGCTGCATAGTGGGGGCAAACATCAAGTCTCAAATCGCAGGACCCGTGCTGATGGGGGATGCTGCAGCCACTGAAGCAATAAACACATAAAGGCTGTGCAAATACATGAATGTACAAATGGATCTCAAAGCTGTGATTTTCATATTCCAGCAATCACTGCTGTAGGAATACATGACTGACAGCACAAAGGACTTAGATTTACTGTAGAGAGATGTAAATTGATAAGCCAGTAGACAGCCATCATTCTTCCTTTATTCTCTCTCTGTATCCCATGTCTTTCTCTGCTGGCATAATCAAAGCTGACACAGTGCATTCTGTACCAAGTTATATTTTTCGTAATTATAAGACAGCACATGAGATCTGAAGTTGTTATTCAGGAAATGGCACAAAGCTCACTGAAATATAGGTTTTCAGATTGATCATCTGATAATATTGTTTTTCACATAGATTCTGTAAACTCAGACTCTACATCTATGTCTTTAAGCTGTCTGGGTGCTTTAAGAAGGGATGAGTACAGTAGAAAAAAGATGAGGGAGTTTTCCATTTGTGCAGAGGAAAAAATACAAAGTGTGAGATACTGGCTTGCTTTCTCCTTACCAGCAGCTGAATGGGAAGCATTTTGCCACACTATTTCTAAAAAAGCTTGTAGGGAGCTGACTTGGGGGGAAGAGCTACAAGAATTCAGGAAAGAAAAAGAGAGAGATCACCCATAAAGACCTGGATGAGCAATCAGCCTTCCCTTTAGCTGGCTGACTGGTGTGGCACACCTCTCATGTCTTGAGGCCGAAGGGTCCTTTTCCACTGATTCATCTCATTAGGCTCAGCTGCCTCTGACTTGAGTTGCAATGTTTGTAGATCGAAAAAGAACAGACTATGAGACATAATGGAGTTGTTACAATACAGATGCATTTGGAAATCTCATTTTTCCTCAGGTCTTAAAAAGTGTGGTAAAATCTGAACGCTAGTATTGCAGCCCTTTACCCTCAAATGCATACACTGAAAATTCAGATCCCATCTGGACCCAGTGGATGTGTGACTTGAAAGAAGGCAAATGAATCCTTCCATGCTCTGGAGCTCCAGTAGAGAGGTGTTGCAGATCACCTGGGAAAATCCCAGTGCTGTGACTAATTTTCCATATACTTTCATTTTAAAATTCTCTGGTATTTTAATTGAATTAATAAAAATAGCAAAGAGAAAGAAAAAGGATATTTGGATTTTTCACTGAAGACGATTGAAACTAGTAGGAAAAATGGGATTATCTCACTTGATAAAATCGATATTGTTACTTTTCATTGAAAAACTGTTGTCTCTGTCAATGTCAGACTTTTTTGCACTTCCAGAAATAAACTGAGAAGGCTATAGCTATATTTCATGGATGTTTACGTTCAGGCCTTGTCTGCTCACTGGGCTCCAGACCCAGTGATATCTCAAGTCTTGCTTTGCCTCACTGACTTACATGCACAATGACCATAAGGCAGAAAGCAAGGTCTGTCTCTCCCTTTCATCTTTAATACAGGGAAATTCTTACATCCAGGAGCTCCTCTGCTTAAATACAGCTAACAGGTAGTTTGAAACAGGCAGAATTTATTTTTATTTTTTCTTTAGGCTATTGACTCAGGGGCCAGAATTGGGAGCCTTTTCATGTTAAACTGCTTCTGTAGTTGATGGAGAAGGAAAGATGCTTCTGACGGGAGACATAGATCTTAGGTGCCCTTTGGAAACGCCTGGTTCTTGATGGAGCTGGTAACTGATTTCAGCATCTCTATTTTAAATGCTTCCAGTTAAGCAGGATGGACCTAGTGCTCTTCATGCCGGTCATACACTCCTGTCAACAGGCAGTTCCTTCTCATAGGGCAACTCAGGGAATTACAAAAGAAGGAAAAAAGTTCAAATATTTTTGGCTGTAACTAATGAATAAGGCAGCTTATTCTAACTACTACTACTACTTGAGTGAGAGTGGCTGTCTGAAGTGCTCTTAAAGACAAAGCCCGGGTTACTCCCATCAGTCTGACTACTGTTTAAACCTTTCACTTGCATGTATTGATTGATGCATTATTGCTCATGTCAGTGAAGGACTTTTCACCAGAAGCCAGCTTTTGGGGCAGTTATAAGGACTGGAAAAGAACTGGAATTTCTCTGTGATTTGTGCAGTGGATATATAGCTCTGTACGAGCTGCCCAACTGGACACTGCCAAATGATTTTACATATGTCACCGAAAAACTCTTTGCAATAGCTATGCCGAATTGCTACAAGCACAGATTAGTTTGAAGCACAGAAAGAAAAATGCAAAATCTTATTACAAGTTTCCTAGGCCATCCAATTCACAGGGCATCCATGCCAAAAATGTTTTTACTGGACTATTTTCTTAACAGGGTCATTATATTTCCTTCAACATAATTCTTAAAGAAAGGGTTTACTTCTCACATTTTCATGTCTGTGTCTCTGGCAGGAATAGGCCTTTGGGAGCATCTTAGGAGTGAAAGTGTAAGAAGCCAGAATGTGTGCTGCATGTTTGTTGCTGCATATTCCTTCAGAATTTGCTTTTAAAATGCATATTGGTTACAAAATAAACCCGAGCGAGCCATTATACTCTGGTGTGTAATTATGTATTTAGGACACATACTACACCCAGCTTTAAAAGAAATCTGTATGGAAACAAATTGCACTACATTTGCAAATAGCTGAAAGTAGTTGAACAGCAACACCTCAAGCCTTTCAAAATACTGAAGTCATTTACACCATTTTCTGAAGTAATTATCTCCCAAGCGTCAGATCCCAGTTTCAATGCCTTTGTTGCAGAGGAGCTGCAGAGGTCTCAATATAGCATAAAAGACCTGGGCTTGGCTGTCTAACAGCCCGGATGTAGATTTAGCGGTTCTGCTGCTGTACCATGGTGGAGCAGGACCGGTGGCCTTTGGAAGGGAGTGCTACTTGGGCCTGACACCCTGCGCTGAGAGTGGAGACGTGTGCCAAGGAGAGGGGCACCCCCAGGGGCAAGGGTGAAACCCAACTTCCTGTCTCTCCAAAGATTAGTGAGGAGCAGAGATTTAAGTCTTGGTTGAACAGTTCCGTGCTTGAGTGGAGTGATGGATTTACTTATGTGGCCAGCCTAGAGGATGGGGAGCCCTCTGGCTTCTTATTTCAGGGTTTTGAACTGCCACTAGAGCAAGACAGTGCATCTCCCCAGCTTCGACAATGTTGTACCACTTATTTTTCCTCTTTAACTGGCACTTGGCAAAGTACCTGCCTCTCAGGGGGCCAATCCTTGGAAATAGCCGTGTGTAACAGAAATGGCAGCAGGCACCCGTAAGGAAGCTGTGTGCCTGCCTGGGTCGATGATATGGAACAACATCAAGCGTGCTTCCCTGCCTTGAGACAGCGGTTCCCACATTAAATCTACAAAATGCCTTTCTGTGCACGGTGCAGTTGGAAATGTTAAGAGTCACGCTTATTAGCACTGGCACATATAAAGCAGAGCTGCAGTAAATGAGTTAAGTGTCCTGAGGATTTGAGGACTAGGGTGTTGTTTTTCCTTTTCTGGAGCTGAGCACTCGAGAGACTTTCATTAAACCTGGGACTTGGCAGATCCTCATGCTGATTCTGCCACTTATTTGTTGTTCGGCCTCAGGCTAGTCACTTAACCTCTTGCCGCCCTAATTTCCCCATCTGGAAAATTATATTTACTTACCTCTCCTGGGGATTGCACGGGGCTTAATGAATGCCTGTAAGGGATTTGAAGATCCTCAGATCCAAGATGATACAGGACTGCAAAAGATTCACTGCATGTGCAAGGAGGAGGGGATGTGTGCCCATGCGGGAGAGCCTGCCTGTGCTCCTGGCCTGGAACCAAGTCTGAAAATCTAATCAGCAGGGGAGGATCGTACTCTCTGTTTTAGATTAAATCCTCTTCCTTGTGGCCTTTTCAGATTTGCTGGTAGAAAAAGGAGGCAAGTGACTGAATGGGGAGGAGGGCAGCTGAGGTTAACTGCTTTCTCCTGTTGGTCCCCTGGATCTTTTTGTCAGTGCAATAACAGCTGGATCTCCCAGGAAGGTAATGATCTTCCTGGATACTCCATCTTGCTGCAGGCTATTAGAGAAGCCAGGCAGCCCCGTGGCTGCCCATTTCTTTAGCAGGAAAAAATGAACCTCTGACCAAAAAAAAAGTTCCTCCATATAATTAAGCAGCATTAGAATGAGGCCTGTGCCTTTGCTGATGAACTTCAGTGAAAGCAGATGGTCACAATGGTATTAAAAACTAAAGACTTCAGTCAAGCTTTTAATTGAAAACAATTGGACCCTGCTGGATGGTAATTACCTTGGCTGCTTGCAAATAATATCACAGCACTGCTACCTATGAAGGAAGAATGGAGACTGAGTTAATAAGAACTGCTTAATCTGCATATAATAAACAAGGAGCATCCAAAACTATTTTCTCTGGTAGCTTCTCCCCTGCAAGAGGCTTTCAAGTGGTTAGCAGTGTGAAAAAGAACACAGAGAGGCAGAAATTGAAACACGTGAAACATTTGCTGGGTTTATAAAATAACTTGAAGAGCCCATCTTCCCTCATCTCCCTCCTCTTTTTTAACAGCTGAAATTCCAGATGCATCTGAGAAAAACAGCAAAATACAGTAAAGTGGAAAAGCTCTAGATTATCCAGCATTCCTCCTCTTCTGAATAGCAACAGTAATGACAGGGTGTGTTTATCTTGTTTTATCTGCTTCCTTGTTCCCTCTCCTGATCGACTGGAAGGCTGGGGCTTTCTAAACACCCAGAGTATTTTTCACCGTGTTCTTAATTGGATTTTAATGATCATTAACTTAATATACCTTAATGTCTAACAAAGCAAATATAGTATGTGGCATATTTTGCCTGACAGTTTTCTCATTCCTCTGCCTAGTGCTGGGATCAGACGAGGGTTAGAGTGCTAGACCACCTAAAAGGGTCAAGTCCTGGTGTGCTATGTATTTGTTGACACAACATGACATTAATACTGCTTTACGGTGTCTTCCCTGCTGTGGAAAAGGACCTGTATTGCTGTGGATATGTGGGTGGAAAAACCAGTCCTAATGTTGTCTCTTTTAAACACAGGTCCTAGATGTGTATAGAATGAAACAAGTCTTGTCACTTTCCATGTAAACACTATTTTTCATGTGGCAGTTCTCTTGGGCATCGCTTTTCGTTCCCTTATGCACAGGCAAGGTGCCTTGCTGCCCCAGTAGACCTCAGAAAGCAGCAGCTACTGCAATTTTGCAAAATTAATGAGTAGCTGTGAACTGCTAGTAAAAGTGATGCAATGATTTTCCATAACATATCATTTTAGAAGCAGTGACTTGAACTGCTCTTTCTTTTCCTATCCAAATATTTGTCTTTTCAAGGCACCAGCCAAGAGTTTGTCTTGTCTTGTCTGGCAGTATGATGAAATGAACTTTTCCAGTGTGTTTCATCTGGATTTGATGATTTTATGCCATAAGTTCAACTTTCATTGACTTAATGCACCATGATTAACACAGAGAGTGAGGTCCTGAACATGTGAAAGTCAGTAGAAGTTTTCACACTGTTTTTGGTAGGATTTTGCTTATTTTTATGTAATCAAAATATACTTAAAGTTTTACTGCTGTAATGCCCCTGAAACTGCTTGCTGACCCAGTCAGACGACATAAGTGTATTTCATAGAATCATTAAAACTGATGGTTTTAGTTCCTGTACTGCCATCTAAGTCGAGTTATTCTCATTTGTGCTTAGGACTTACCCTTGGCATTTCCTCTGCTGCTGGGCTCCTGGAGAACAGGTCTGCGGTTGATGGGGCTGGTGTTCTGCTCTGTCTCCTGGCTCTTTTGTTCAAGCTGGTGGCAGGGTCTGAGCAGATTTTTACTTGCAGCCTTTCCAGCCCCTCATTTATCAAAGAACTTGGGACAAATTTGAAACTAGGAAAGGCCACCTTTCAAAAGTGTCTTATCCTAGTGGCTGTGGTGATTTTGTCAATTTTATAACACCTACTTTTAACTCTACAGGGCTTTACTTTTAACTCTACAGGGCTTTACTTTTAACTCTGCAGAGTACAATCTTATTGTAATTACTGCTTGCAGCTCTAAGGGAGTTGGTGTGGAGCACACTATTTTAAAGGTATAAGCCCTATTGATCTAAAGTATTCTGAGCGATAAACAGCTGCTCAGGTTGATTAAAGCTGAAGGGGAGCTGAAGCATTTAATCAATCTCCAAAGCTTCTCCAAGTATATTACAAAGCAATTGTGATTATTGCTATTATATGACAAGCTATATCATAATAAAGAAAGAGGGATCATTTTTCTTGGAAGCATTTAGAGGTGTTGAGGTGCTTCTTCTCAGCCTGCCTCATGCTGTCACCTCTGAAGCTTGGCTAAGTGACAGAGCATGCCAGCTCAAGCAGACAAACCTTGAAGGGGAAATACAAAAGCAGGACCTTTCAGCTCCCCAGAGTCTTCCCTTCTCTGTGTCTGTATGTGGCCGACAGCAAGTGCTTGGGGAAGAAAAAGAAGAAGGCAAGTGTACAGTAATGCTGGCCACATTGTAACCAGCTCTGATGCTTGCCTCCTTCATAGCTTGGGATGTTCTGGGCTGTGGGATATGTTTGCGCCTGTCCAAAAATCCTGAAGGCACCTTTCTTTTATTGCTTTTTTAAATCACTTCTTGAACCTTTATTTGGACAACCTTGGGCTTCACACCATCCCATGGTGGTGCACCACACAGTGCTCTCAAGTGGTTGTGTAAAATAGTACTTTGTTGTTGCTATTTTTCAACTTTCAGCCTGATGTTTTCTTTTAGTGCCTTCTTACTCTTGTGTTAAGAAAAGTAACTGATAATAGTTTTCTGTTAACCTCTTCTGTTTCGTAAACACAGAGATGTTTGCCTTATCCTGCTCTGTTGTCTCTTTCTTTTCCAAGGATTATTTAGCCTCCCTTTTTTGGAACGTGACCCATTTCTCTGACCATCCCTTTCATGTCTGAATCTGCTGCCTTTATCATTTTGCTGCACGCTCTTCGAAAGGGTGTAACCAGAATTTAATATAGTACTTTAAGATGTGGGCTTTTCTAAGTTTATTATTTCTTCCCTTTTCAGGTATTCAATGATCTGTACTTATTACATAAAACATACATATGTCAGACAATATTGAAGACATGGATATAAGATTTCTGAAAACTAAGGTGCTGCAAGAAATAATCGTAGGTTTAAAATTCATCTTATGTTGCATTTAAAATGTAAAAATGGGTAGTCTATGATCAGAGTATGACTTTTCCCCATTGAAAATATAATATGAAAAAAAATTAATCAATAAGTTTATTAAACAAAGACTAATAAATAAATAGACAAATTAATAGATAAGTTTATTAAACTTTGCCCTTGCTGTAATTGCAACAAAGAAAGCATAGTACTTTAGCCTGGAGAGGATAGCATTTACAAAGGCTAACTTTTGTGGAGGGTGTCTTGTGTCAGTCCTCTCAGTGCTTTCTTTAGTCTTTCTCCTCCGGAAATAGTCAAATTGTCTCTCAAAACCAGAAAGTCCATGCTGTCTGAAGGGACCTCCAAAGGTACACTGATGGGAGCTTTTGCTTTTGCTGAATGCACCCCAAACAGGCAAGTCAGACCCCTTTGGGTTAGCAGGCAGACACAAGATGTTCCTTCTTTTGTTTCCCTATTATGATATCTCTTTTGAAACTCTGAAACATTTGAAACCTCTCATGACCTTCATGTGAAACCTTATGCATGGCCCCAGTGTGCTGGAGGCTGAATCTGGTGCAGTTATCTTTGTTGCATAAGATTTCTATTGCAACAACTGTTAAACCTTTACAGTGGTTTCACATGAGAGTCACAAGTCTTCTGGGAAACTTCTCCTGAGTTTCATTTTATAATGGTATGAGAGTCTTGTGAGTCTTTTGAATGTAGGTTTTTAAGTGAGAGCTTAGACCAGCAAGTAAAATTTTTAATTGGTAAATCTTGAGGTCCTCCATGGATGGAATGCTTGCCCTGTGAGAGGAGGTGGTGGGTCCTGGGCCTGTTGGGGGAAGAGAGAGATACAGGTAAGCCTAAGGGCAGCTCAAGTCCTCGACTTAGCTTGGCTAGGGCTAGTTTCAGTGTGCTGAATGGGTTGGACAGCTGAAACTACCTAAGACCTAGCTGTCAGAGGTTTCCCACTGGAAAATGGGCCATAGCAGTCTACTGGCAATAGCCTTCCTTTCCTTAGGATGCAATTTGAGGAGCATTTCCTTTACAGTCCTGTGTTAATTTAGTGCTGCCAGCAAAGGTCTGGTACAGCTATATGGCAAATCATGAGGTGAACCAGTTCAGGTTAAAAGTAATCCTTTTTTTTTTTGTTCATTTGTTTTAACCAGTTTTGAAATTGATTCCTCCCACAGCTCCATGAAAATTCGCCTTGGTGCCACTGAGGCGCAGTGCAACAGTAGGAACAGGCATCAGGGAGTGCTTCACCTGGCACTGGGTTTCAAAGAGGCATTTTTCAGACTGTGGCTTTATAATAAGTTTTTCAGAGCCCCCTGGAAATATCTCCCAATCCCATGGCTCCATGGACTGCCAGTTGAAGATGACCACTTGTGAAACTGGACTTCAAGACAAGTCTGTGGCAAAAATAGACTGCAAAAATGATGAATCACAACTAAACACTACTGCACAATACTGCACTTACGCTGTTCCGCCATTTTTCGGGTTGCAATCTAACCATCTGTTAATTGGCCCCATCACACATTGCTGTGGGGTGCTGAGATTCATTGTAGGCCTACAGGATGATCAGTGTCTCCCGAGCCATTCAGGATGGACCCTCGCAGCTTTTCAGGTCCTGCTGCTGTTTACATCAAGTGCACTAAGTCTGGCTGTCCCAGCTGCCATCCTCTGTCTGACTGCCTCAGCCTCGTTGCTATTTTATGACCAGAGATTTTGTCTGAGAAGAAGGATGTGAGTGCATCACCTGCCTTAAAGAAAACCAGTTTGTGCCAAGGAGGACAGGATTTTTAGGCATTGTGACTGTCAGTTAACCTCACCTGGAAACAAACTGTGATGCTTTGCGTGGGGTGGGACTGATTCTGCACCCCAGCATTCAACCTTTGCATTGCTTTCACAGGGATCAGAATAATTCCTGGCTGAGCTAAGACCTGCTTCTGTTTATGTTCCTTTCTAAGACTTTCTGAAACTAATCTCTCTTTTCTCCACTGCACATATTTTCACATTTGTGCTAATGAAAGCGCTGGATTGTTCCAGGGGGTTGCATGGAAAATATCTGTGAGCTTTGGCCATCTCTCTGAAATACTACAGTCAATTTGGTGTTTGCTTTGGCATGTTGCTGTGAAAGATTGTAGAGTGCTTGTGTTTATACGTGTACAGGGAAAGAGGGCTCCTGCTCATTGTGCCTTTGTGAGGCTGCCAGACTGTCTGGCCCCATCTATTCTACTGTAAGTGAAAAGAGCCTCGCGAGCGCTCGCTGCGTGCTTGGACCGGGCTTAGTACAGCTAGGTACTATGCTTGGAAGCCATTCTGTCAGCTTGAAAAATATCTTTCTTCCTGAAGTGTGTTTAGTCCCTGTTGTTACAAGTAACATGTAAGATTGCTTGTCAGTGAACAAATTTTTCCTTCTTCCCTTTGTTTCTTCTGTGTACTGGGCAACTTTGCATACAGTGCATTTTGGTGGCCCTCCTGTACCAGGCAGACAGCTGCCCCCTGAGAACAAGAGAGGATTTTCCATACAGAAAAATGAGAAGTAATGTGTGAAAACTGGTGGTATGACGCAGCCCTGGTTGAAAGATTTGGACATTGCCCTTGACAAATGACTTATTTTCCTCCTATAGCCCACTGCCTTCTGAAGTAAGACAGAGATTCTCAGGTGGCAGGCTTTTCTGTCCAAAGTGGGATTTCTCTGCTCTGTGTAGAGAGATATTGTCCAGCTGAAAGCTCCTACAACACCCTTTGAGAAGATGAAGGATGATTCCAGCAACCCCGCTGTTAATTCTCCTGTCTACAAGAAACCTTGTTCTAAAATTTAATGATATCTGTGAGCTCCTGATGAAAAGTCATGGGCTACAGGACCTGCACTTGACTAATAATTATAAAGTGCTTTGATATTGAACATGGAGTCTGAATAGAAGTTTGTAGAATTCGGGTCTCCTTTCCTTTTTCAAGTGACAGCAAACATTTATCTCTGATTTCCTCTTCTGGAAGGAATAGCTGGAAAACAAATGTGCATTGATGGGAATTGCCACGTACCTGGACCCAACCTGTAGCCCATCTATCCTTGAGTTCTGTCTGTAGCCACGCTGAGTATTTGGAGGAAGATGCAAATACTGCTGGAAAGGATGATTGGAACTAAACTGCAAACAAACTTGCCCACTGCTTCCTGGAGAGCTCTGTCTCAGCTTTTGTTTCAAGCAGCGGCTCTGAAATTTCAGCAGGGGAGGTACAGTAGCTGGTGCTTAACAATTACTATTTTTTGTTTTCTTTCAACTGTCAAGCTTTGCTGGCCAGTTTTGCTTTACAAAATCTGTAAGTAGGGAAGATAGGTGTTTTCTTTTGTACAACAGACATGAAGGAATGAAAGGATTCAAGACTGTAAAACCTTCATGAATAATTTAGGTTGTGTTTCCAGCAAATATCCACTCTGCTACGTACACACTGATAGTGGGCTCAGACAATTTGGTATCAGCAACAGAGCCAAACCCCCACGAGCCAAAAGTAAATACATTTCTATTCAGTGTCAGCCATCAATCTGTTTCCAACTTCCAGGACATACTCTTGTCAATTAGGGGCTTCTGCTTGAGAAACCTGGCCTGTTGGCTTGCAGTGAAAATACATAGGACCAGGCACTTTATCTGCACAAAGCTCCCTTGTGAGACTCGGTGCAGCCCAGCCAGCCCTGTTCTTCCTACTGCTGTGCTTCATGTTGCTGTTGTGAATAAACAGTGCTGCACGTGCTCAGACCAATACACACAGACACTTGGCTTCTCACTAAAGCAGCTGAACTACCTGAGGCGGGAATGGCAAGAGCCTTCTCAAGAAAACCGGTCAGTGAACTTCTCTGTTCCTTGGCCTGATGGTTTTGAAGGATATTCTTGATATCATAAAGATTGAAGAAAGCCTAGAGATTTGCAGTTGACTGGTAGCCTATGTCAGATTCTCTTAGTCCTGCCAGTAATGCAGTGTGAGACCTTTAGGCAAGGATTTTCCCTATTGAAGCCTTTTAGCTTTTTGGTTGGGTGGTTTTGCCTAATACTTGGAAATACTGAGACCAAACTCTAAGCAGGCTTGCTTTGTCAAGAAAGCACCTTACAAAAGCTCTGCCTAGTACAAATGGATCAGTTCTCCAGCTCAAGGGCTGTTTCATACTCTGTGCCTCAAAGCATTGACCACCCTAGCATCAACAACCAGCAGGGTGAGGAATGACCAGCAGGCCCCTGGATTTCACCAGTGCCAGGATTAAACGTTTGTTTCCACTTCTCAAACCACTGTGTCTGAGGGTTCAAAACACTGCTGTGCCTGCTTGCATCCCCCCTGCCAAGGCATGGGCACATGCTTCTGTAAAACCTGTCAGAGGTAAGCTGCTGCTGAGAGCTACACAGCACCGAGTGCAGCCCTGTGCATTCGAGAAGATAAATGAAACTGGAGGAAGAGGCTTTTGCTGTGCTGCTGTTATTTCAATGTGTAAGTGAGACCCTGAAATGTTCTGTTCTACTTCAGTAGCTCTAAGAGAAGCCTTTCTCCAGAGGTCTCCGGTACCCAGACTAATTGAAATAATTCCAAACGGCTCTTCTAAATTTAATTCCTCCCCCATGTTTTCAATGTCTTATTTTTTTTGCCCTCCTGTCTACACCCTCTCTTGAACAAAAAGCTTTAAAATTCTTTTTTTGGAAAGGATTCAAATGTAATTCAGATGAAGTTAATGTGATGTCAAGGTTGATTGCTCATCTCCCTGAAACCACCAGCAGTGGCTGAGTGCCGGCGAGTGTGAGACAGGAGTTCAAACATAGCTGGGAAACTTGTGCGCTAGCTAAACAAAGGGTGGGCTGGAGGCTGGGGATCACTGCTCCCCCTCCCCCCGTGTGACTTTCTCAACTCACGCTGAACCCTTTGATCACTGTCCAGCACGGGGTTATGTGGCAGTCTGGGCTGGGGCCAGGGATGTATACATGGGCGGAGGCTGCTATAATCTTCGTATGCCCTTGATCCACCCTGTACCCTTATTTCCACAAACACTGTCGCATATCGCAGTGGGGTGCATCACTGCCGGTGCTCCTTCAGCTGAAACACGGGACTGTCCCTGCCAAGCACAGCTCCCTTTTCCAGAAATCTCTCTGATAGCAACATTTTGAAAAGTGGGCCTGTATTTTGTAACCATAACTCTATTTTTGCTGAGCACATTTGTATTTGACACTGAAATATAACACTGTGAGTACAATAGTGCTATTGAGCACACAGAGTTCGTGTCTTTCAGAAGTGGCTGTTCTGGGAGAGCTGCACAGATGAGCATGACTAGCTTGGGACGGTGCTGCTCATGAAAAGAGCACTGCCAGAATCTTACCTCTGGAAGCACATTCTCCAGACCACCTGCTTTAGGGTGGTATTTTAGCTCCATATCCCTTCAATAAGGATTTTAGTGCTGCGCTTAGTGACTATTAAGAACTCTTGAGCCCAAGATAAATTCTTACAGATGTGCTACCATTATCATTCATACTTAAATGTTGACATAGTAATCTGCAAAATGAGCTGAAACTCTTGAAGAAAAAGGCTAATTGTCTCTAAGGTAAAGTGGATGAGAATCAGCGGAGAGGCAAGGTGTGGTCCCTGTTGCTTTTCAGTTGCATTTGTTTGTGGCCATTCACCATCAGAAAGTGGGAAGAGGGGCCTGGTTTCTCCTGTCTGCCACTACCACTGTGTCTTCGGATAAGCTGCCTTCAGCGCAGTGGCACAAGTAGACTTTTGGTGTTTGAAGACTGCCAGCAACATGTGGCATATCAGAACTTACAAAAACCTCTGTTTTCTATTAAATCCTATGACAAAACTGATAGGGGTTCCACTCTTCTGTATTATCTCCTCTCTATTTATTTTGGGATGGTCAGAAGATCCTAGAGGAATCACCACTCCCTATCAAAATCTCTTTGGCTAACTCCTACAGTACAGTCATGTATTGCCCTCTTGTTAAGTGACACCAGGTTTTCCCAGGCGGTAGATCCACTACTCCTAGCAGGTTGCATGAAGTATGTTGCAACCCTGCAATTATTTTTCTAGTGCAAATGCTGAAACTGGTTGAAGAAGATTTAGAAATCTACCCCACCTATCTTCAGCTCCCCCTTCTCCACAAATTACTTCAAAGGTCACTGAAATGCAGTATTGTCCAGATAGAGGAAAAGCAGTGTCATAGAGTCTCCTCATTTCTCCATGTTTCAACACAACAGGGCCAAAACGATACAGAGGCAAGTGCCTGGAGCATGAGACTGTGAAGCTGCCATGAGCCTGCCAGTGGTGCAGCTCAGAGTCCATCTGGAGCCACCAAGAGGGGCCAAGATGTGTTGAGGCAATAGCCTGGGGCTTGGGCATGGGTAGCAGTCCATGCTGTGCGACGGGGATGCAGAAAAGCAGGTCCGACTTGGTGCTGCGACTGCTGCCTGGGGACCCATGGGACTTCTGCCCTTCCTGCCCACTGCTTACAGGGAAGCTGTAGCCAGGTGAGCTCAGCCCCTCCTCTGGGACAGTAGTGCTTGCTGCTCTGCTATATAAAAGCATCCCCTATCCTGTTACTCTGGTATAGTTACAGAGGTAAAAATCCTGTTGTAGATAAAGATAGACTATTTGATGCTCAACCAGGGAATAATCAATCTCCTTGTATCAGGCAGAAGGGAAGCTGAAGGAGCCTGGGGCACCTTTATGCCTATTTACTTACTACTGTATCCACACTGGGAACTGTGGTGCTGCATTAGGACAGAGGACAAATGCCCAGGGCTGCTCCCTGAAGAGTGCCCTGGAGCTTGACCCTAGGGCAGCCCCCAGATTGCTCTGCAGCATCCATCAGCCCCAAAGACATGGATGAGGATGTGGCCCTCATCCTGGGCCTGAACTGCAAGTCAGCCCTGAGGTGAGATGCTGTGGTGAGCAAGGATTGAGGGACAAATGCATCTGGTTTAGGAAAGCTACCTGCCTCTAAGATTATTTTGAATGTTCACATTTTTTATGCAGCATTTTAGAATGTTTCAGCTGCTCCCATTTGGAATTCAATTCCTCTCCCTTTTAATCAATAGGAGGCCTTAACAAAACAATATCTCACAGGAGACAGAAGCACGGTGCTGAACAAAGCAAAAGAGCCACTGGCTTACAGCAACAATTGCTGCTACACAATAGGTTTTCAAAGCTCAGTATATATTTTGTCCCTAGTGGGAAAACTATAACAAGACTGAATTAGTGGCTAGGCTTGCCAAAGGGAGAAATTAAAGTGTGATGACTTGTCTGACACTTTAAAGTACCTTTATTTATTTTGGGGGAGAGCACAGCTTGAGGAAATAAGATGCCTATTAGGGAAAACTATTTTCTCTTCCCTTCCAAAGTGTACAGCAGATCTGCATACCTAAGGGCTTAACCTAGGTCAGGGATCAGGAATACCTTCCGGTGGCTCCCGAGAGGAGCTGACAAGTGTGGGGATGCTGCCCGCAGAATTGGGGAGGTGCAGAGGTAGATGTAGGAGTGTGGCTGTCAAGGGTAGGATGGTCTGGGAGTCCCTTGTCCCTGCTAGGGGAGGCTTGGGGTTGGCTTGCAGGTGGCTGCTTGGTGAGGGAGAGAGAAGAGGGAGATACTGTGTGAGAGCATAGCAAATTCCCTTCCCTGTTCATGGCTGGTCACCCCTGAGCTCGCAAACTTAGCTTCTCATCTGTGGATCGTGACAGCTCCTTGCTCTGGCACTAATGGGTTTCAAGAGCTCCCAGTGAGCTGTAATCACCTTGGTTCAGGGCTCAGCTTGCACCTTTACAAGCACCTTCACCCCTTGCTGTTAACCTGTGGTCTCCTCTATTTGGCAGCTAAGCTTGTAAATTCATGTAACCAAATAGCTGTGCTGTTAACTGCCTGCATGGAAGTGAACAACACATCCATCTTCCAGTGCCCAGCCAGCAGCCTAATGACACTGCTTACCGTGCTTGTGGGCAGCCTTTCAGACATAACTAACTTTGGCACTGCAAAACAATTGTTTCGGTGCTCACACAGGCCACACGGCTCATCTGGGCAGAGGAGGGAGGTTGTGCAGGCAGGCTTCCCATGGACTGTCCCTGTGCAGCAGTGCCCTGTGCCATCGTCATCACATTCCATGGTCTGATGGCTGGCTTCGGAGAACTTCACCCTGCTGGTGATTTGTGTCTCACACCCAGAAGCAGCAGCCTGCTTGCAGTAGCTTTATTTTGGGTTGTGACTGATGTTTGGTGAGTGTTTTTTAAAAGGCATGCCTCAGTTTTGCTGTCTGTAACCTGAGTGTAATTTTCTAAAGTAAAGTGCCACCAGGAGGACAGGTGCTAATGAAACACTAAATGGTGCTGAGGTTTTCTGGCCTCTCTAATTCTTGCTGAAGTCCGTGGCTTGAATCCTCTAGTCTTGAAATTGATCTTGTCACGAAGACTGTCTGAATGCAGACCTGGTTTCTTATGACCAAGGCATGCGATTGTTCCGTGTGTGTGTGTGTGTGTGTGTGTAGATGTGTCAGACCCCTTCCAAGTTGTCCCCATGACCTAATTTCAGGCCAGCGAGGCAGAGAGATGCAGCGTTCATGGACAGTAAATCCTTTAAGCTCTGAAGAAATCAGTGCAAGCTCTTTCTCCTGCTTCTGCTGTGGAGGAGGCTGGGCTGCAAGTTCACCCTTTGCTAGAGACCCCACAAAGGAGCTCAGCTGGGGACACTGCTGAGGAAAACAAGGCTGGCTGCGTTGCTTGTGTTACTACTTGTTATTGAGGGAGAAAAAGTGCAGCTTTCTGTCTGCAAGTAACCTAGACCTGCCATTGGCAGAGATCTGATATGTTACCTTCCTCGCCCCAAAGCAATCACAAGCAATCAAAGTCGGGAGTACACGAGCTGACAGGGGTTGAATGGTCATTGCTTTTCTTTGTTTGCTGGCTGCTTACCTGGTGCAACAGGCACTACAAGAGAATTTCTCAATTAACCAGGCTCTGTCCTGGGCGGCACATGTGCACCGCCAATGGGCATTATAAAGGCGTAGTTATTGCACTTCGGCTTGGGAAAAGCCCCAGTGCAGTTGTATTGTTAAAGGAAACAGTCTTGGAGGAAGGGAGAGGAGACTGGTCTCCACTCCAAAGGCTGTCTGTTGTCTTAAACATCGCTGGATCTAACCTCGGGGGAGGTGGCCTGTTAATTTGAGCTGCCTTTGAAAACAAATTTAAGCAGTGCACAGCAAGATCTCAGGGAAACAATGTTTATAATCTGTATCCTGCTTCAACTTGTATCGGCAGAGCACTTCTGCCCCACTGCCAAAATTAGCTGCAGTCACTAGGAAGCAGCTGGTGTCCCAAGCACAAGCCCTTGCGCTCAGCCATCGCTGGGTAGCTTTTATACAGTTATGAGGAGAGAGCTTTTCCTGGCTATTGAGCATCACCTACTCTTTGCCTTTGCAGCAGCAGCAGCAGGAAACTTCTCATATGTGGAGGCTGATCCAGTGTTCTTAATTGTGCACAGTTCCTGCTGATTTTAGCGGAAGATTTGTTTCACAGTGCATAGTAGAAGCGTGTTCCTCAAGAAGTGGACTGTCTTCTGTCCTCTGTGAAGGAGGGTGGGGAATGCATTGCTCTGCCAGCTGTCTGCCTGTGCGTCATCAGAAGCGTAGGCTATGATACTCAGTCCTTAAATTTAAACAAAAACATTAGGGATTTTGTCAAGCTAGATAATATTTAATCCAGAGTGTTTGTCCATTAGTTTTGCCATCCATTAAATCCAGGGTGCTTTCAGCTTTTAATTCACTCTGAATAAATTAGTGCACTCCTTTCCTTTGTGCTTTCGAAAATGAATAGCTGCTTCTCCCTCTAGTCTGGACTACAGAATATTTGAAAAGTGGCAGTACATTAATTTCTGCCCCAGCGGAACTTTGCAGGAGAAACAGCTCTTCAGGTTCTGTGGCCACAATACATTTGAGAGAGTTGGTGTCAGAGCTTTTTGTAATTATTTAAAATATTAAGTAATGCAAACTAACAGAAACAAAGGAAAATAACTGGGGAAGGGAGGAATCCATCTGCTGGCTCTCTGCTGTTGCAGGTTTTACTCTGACAGGCCAGCTTTGCATTCCCCAAGGTAGAGACTTTTATCCTGTCTTTGTGACTGTTCTACTTCCCTTTTCTCCTGGGGGAGAGGAAATGAATAGTTTCTGCCTTCCTCCTGTTTCTTCACCTTCATCAGGAAAGAGGAGATGAACAATGCCAGGACCCTGCTCATTCGTTACTCTTTTCCCTTTTCTTTCTCATCACCAAAAGACGGAAGAGGGAAATGACGGCAGGCACTCAATATCCACTCATCCTATCAATCCAGCTTGTTAACTGCTTTTGTTATTCAGTGGCGTGATGGTCTTTGGCTTGTTATTTACCGGCTGTTTAATTTAAATGTATCCCCAGCAGGGAACCAAAAGATCCAGTCTTAGAGCTCTTTTGCAGCATTTGTTGAACCACGATCTAAATTATTTAACGTGTGTCTGAACTGTTTGGAGAGTTTCTTTTCCTTTTAAGCACTATGATTTGATTCAAAACATCTGTAAAAAATCACAAATGACCTTCCATCTGGGCAATAGCTCAGCTCTGTCTTGAACCTGGGTAGGGTCAAGTGTGTGAGCTGTTTCAAAAGCCTAAAATTCCTGACATGGTGAAATTCTTTTCCTACTTGTTTGTTGACAGAAGACAGGAAGGGAAGGCAAGGCAAGGCAAGGCAAAGCAAGATCAAGATGCTGTGCCGCTGAGCCAGAAGTGAGTAGAACATCTTGTTACGGAAATAGCCACGAAAATGCTCCTCCCTGCATTAGAAAAGCAGCTATTTAAAGCAGGATCAATTGCCAGTCCTCTCTGCCGCTGTTGTCATTTGGATGTGGCATGTGCAAATAATATTTCCTCATGAAAGAAAACTTCCAGCAATGATAGCACTGCTGTGGTGTACCCTCTCCCAAAGGAGAAAAATCAGCTCATCCCTAGAAATGGTATCTCCCTCTGAAAAGAAACCCCAGGATCTGGGTTTCGTTTTACCTCTAAGATTTTAGGCAAGTGAATTTTGACTCACAAATGACATCAGGGTGATGCAGTTTCTAAGACATGTTTGGACACTGGAGTTATATAGGACAGTGCTCTTTTTAAAGTAAAAATATACGGAGAAAATGAACAAACCTACGTGACTTAGAGCAAAGCCCACTTTGCCTGAAGATATGCTTAATAAAACTGGCAATACATGCTTTCCAAAGAGATTGCTTTACCTTTAATGATGTCAGTGGGCAAAAATCCCTTTATTCTTGGCTAATCACAGCGAGGTGATACCTTTCAAAAAAATGGAATTATCAAACATAGATTTTCCAGGGAGGTGAACCCATGCTTGGCTTAAGCACCCTCAAACTTTTCTCAAGTTGAGATTCACATCTGTATCCCTGCTCTACAGCTCAAGCCTGCTGCTGTTTGTTATTGTTTGCATTACTTCAGGGCCCACTTAGGGATTGTACAAAATGTTCTTTTTAAAAAAATAAATATTGAAGTGTCCGTACAGCATTTGAAAGAGGCACACTCCTTTTGTAAGGTGCTGCCATCTGTTCATTGCAGAAGTACAGAAAAGAAATCTTGGGGGCACGCAGGGTGCTGAGGCTTAGGGAATAAATATTTTCACAGTATTAGGGGTTAGGAGTCATCCTCATTTCCATATAAGCCCCTGTACCAAGTGAAGGGAGAGCATGACACCTTTGAGGAGCATTCATGTGTCCTAAGTAAGCAAACTTAAAGAACTCACCATAAGTTCCCTGGGCACAGGGATTGGAAGAGATTTAGACCTCCTGATCCTGGATTTTAGAGGTAAGGATCTGTTCTCATTCTAGCAAGTCCTAGCTGAGAAAGAATTGTTGAGCAACGCTGTTGTTGAGTCCTGAAGGCTGTGAAGGTGCAGCAGAGTTGATGGAGATGCCAGAGATACAGATCATCCTCTTCTCTCTCCTGTATTTATCTCCTTTCCTCCAAACTCCTTGTTTTATTTTTATTGGGATTTTCTTTGGATGATCCCTATTAAACGCATCACTAGCACTGAAATTTGCCGATGCCAATAAACCCATCTGTTTTATTAACTAACTGCAGTCTCTGGAGTGTTTCTCACTGGCTGAGACATGAGCAGCCCTTTCTGCTGTCTCCAGCGTTGTGTGTCAGCCATGGGAACAATGGGAGCGGACCCAGGAGGTCGCTGGCAGGAAGCGCTGCTTCCCCTGGATAATTAACCGGCTGGGAGACTGAGGAACGAAGATAGCACGTAAGACACACACAGTACAAACTGCTAAAACAATAAACAAACAAACCAATGACCATCACTTCCTTTTCTTATATTGTTAAGGCTGCTTCCTTAGCTCAGGTTGCCCCAAACCTACCCCTTAAAAAGCAGCCTTTTAGGCTCATGAATTCTTAACCTCTTCACTGCCTGTTTTGCTGAAGACATAAATCAATTTTTGCCAAGATGATGGCCAGCACAGGGTCTATGGCTCCTCCTTGGGTCTTGCTGGATAAACTGGAGGTTCCCGTTTCTCAAAGTGTTAAAGGCACTTTTACCAAATATTCAATGAAGAGAGACTTAGCTCGGCCATAAGGTTGCATGGTTGTAACACCCTGGTGCCAGGGCTGCTCCTCATGTAGGTACCAGCTTCCACATCAGCAGGTGACACAGTCTAGCTCTGAAGAGGGTAATTTCCAGAGAAGCTGGCCTCAGAGCCAAGACCTGGAAGAAATCTGGACCTCAAACCCATATCAAGCCATCCTCTGATGGGCCATTGTTTCACCATCTCTGTTAGAGAGGGGTCAGCTGCACAGCCAGTGCTTGCTATCGTATACGCTGGTGAGCATCTAGTTGCACACTTCCACTGCGATCCTCTCCTCTGCCTCCAGCTCGACTTATTTCCATGATTTTCTCCCCCATCCAAACCATTCTTTGGAGAAGTTGCTGTTTTGTTTTTTCTGACCTGCTAACACCAGAATTATGAAAGCAGAAATCAGGCAGTGGCAATGCCAATCCCCGCCTCCCTCCAGCTAATTTTTCCAGATGTCTCATTGAAGAACAGTCAGACACTGTCTTTGTTTTTGTGCACAGAGCATCATGTGTGTTTTTATCCCGTGGAGGCCGCAGCTAGTGGCACCCAAGAGCTGACATGACTATGTAGCCCACCTCCATCACATATTGATACCAACTGGTGGATCTTGTTTCACCATGTCCTCAGCAAAACACTGCCAGGGAGAAGGTGCAGCCAAGGATTCTTGGGGAGAACTAGGCTGATCCTGCTGGAGCTGGGAAATTTGATTTTCAAAAGAGATGCTGCTGTTTCTCCTCATCAGCCTGCAGATTCAGAGCGGGGTGGGAGCAGTGGTACTCAGGATGGGGGCCTGTGGCCCGTCCCTGGACTGGTCCCCTCCTGGCAGCACTGGCAAAGGCTGTCCTGGGGCAGGTCCTGCCTGCTACTGAGTGCTCCCAGCTGGCAGCTTATTTGTAATTACTTTAAATACCCACTGTTTGTGCTAGGCACAACAAGAAACCTAGTAAACTGAAAAGGTGACATTTAAAAAATGAAGTCTCTCAAATAGATGTTTAATCTTTCTAATGAGGAAGTAATCTGCTAAATACCATGTTTAACAGTTATGCAGTAAGTCCATATCATACAATCATGGAATTATACACTCAGAGAATCGTAGAATTTCAGAATGTTTTGGGTTGGAAGGGACCTTAAAGATCATCTAGTTCCAAGTCCCGTGCCATGGGCAGGGTCACCTTCCATCAGACCAGGTTGCTCAAAGCCCCATCCAACCTGGCCTTGAACATTTCCAGGGATGGGGCATCCACAGCTCTGGGCAAGCTGTCCCAGTGTCTCACCAGCCTCACAGTGAAGAATTTTTTCCTGATATCTAATCTAATCTAACTCTACCCTCTTTCAGTTTAAAGCCATTCCCCCTTGTCCTGTCACTACACACCCTTGTAAAAAGTCACTCTCCAGCTCTCTTGTGGCCCCCCTTAGGTACTGGAAGGCTGCTGTAAGGTCACCTTAGAGCCTTCTCTTCTCCGGGCTGAACAATTCCAGCTCTCTCAGCCTGTTTTCATAGGAGACGTGCTCCAGCCTTTTGATCATCTTAATGGCCTTCTGGGCTTGCTCCAGCAGGTCACATCCTTCCAATGTTGGGGGCCCCAGAGCTGGATGCAGAGCTCCAGGTGGCATCTCACAAGGGCAGAGCAGAGGGTCGGTATCCTCTCCTTTGCCCTGCTGACCATGCAGATACAGTTGGCTTTTGAGGCTGCAAGTGCTCTCTGGTGGCACATGTTGAGTTTCTTGGGGAAAGAAACTCAACAAACAGCCTCAAGCCCTTCTCCTCAGGGCTGCTTTCAACCAACTCCCTGCTCAGTCTGTACTTGTGCTTGGGATTGCCCCCACCCAGGTGCAGGGCCTTGGCCCTGTTGAACTTTATGAGATTTGCACAGGCCCATCTCTCAGACCTGCCAAGGTCTCTCTGGATGGCATCCCTTCCCTCCAGTGTGTTGACCACACCACCCATATCAAATCATAGCTGGTGAGGCATGGTTTAGCAACTGGTAATTTATTAACCCATGAAGACTTCCCTGCTTAATCTAAATTACACTTATATCCCACAGATTAAGGTGCAGTGCTGGAAGTTTTGCAAGTAAAACTGTTGCTTTAAGCACTGTGGCACCTGAGGCTCTGGGGTGGCTGGGAGAATGGGGGTGACTTTGTGCATCAGGGTGCTGCTCACAAACCCCTCAAGCTGGGTTGAGGCTTCCCTTCTCCCCTGCCCTTCCCAACAGAGGAGCTGTGGCTGCTGTTGTCCTGCCTGCCGCCTTCTCAGAAGTGCTCCATGGTGGCTTTGTACCCTCACTGGAGCATAGTTACAACCTCTGCTGCTGCCAGCTGTAGCATACCATCATATAGACAAAATATGGCATACAGTGAAATTTTTCAATGATTCCTGTGTCTCTAGCTGAGTCAATGAGGACAGACATGGGACACCACATGGAGAAATAATGAAAACCAGTTATATAGGTTAGGCAGTGTGGTAGGAAACCTGCCACCACTGTGGATTATCACAGAAATGAAAAAGATCTGCTGTCTTCTCCCATAGATCCTGCTGGATGCCCTTCAGCTCTTCTCAGAGCTGGAGCTCCGGCAATGCTCTGCATGCTATCAACAATGGCAGGCCACCCCAGATCAGGTCCTCTGCTGCCACACAGGAACTGGGGGCCTAGAGAAATACTGGGTGGTGTGGAAGGGACAAGGGACTGTGTATCCTGCTGCTCTACTGTGACTGATGTCTGCTATGTGCTCATGACATGTTTTGTTGAGAGGGGTGAGAGGGAGTATTGGGGGAACACCTGTACCTCTCCTTCTTGGGCAGACCAGCCTTCCTCTCACAGAGAAATGCCTCTCCTTGACAGGTTTCCACCCTTTGTGCTGGTATATATTGGCATGTTTAAGGACTCAGTGTTTTAGAAGCTTTTCTTTTCTGCTGCCAAAATCCCTATGTGTCACAGTGTGTGTCTCCTGCAGTGTGGAGTCAAGTGGAGAAGTGATGGATTTGCACACTGAAACTTCAGTGGAAAGGAAGAAATGTGGAACAAACTCTTTCTGAGCACAAGTCCTTCAATTTCAGGGGACTTCCAGCAGCCAGAGTCACTTGTATGGTGCCATTCCCCTGAATTCTGCAAAATAATGCTGTGTTCAGAAGCCAGCTGCAGAAGCAAGAGGTGGAAGAGTGGTGCTGTGGGAACAGCTTTGAAAGGAGCTGGGAGGGGACAGGTGTGCCACTACTTCAGGGAGGTGCTGTAAAAAGCCCAGTTCCTGTTTTCGTGTCACGAATCAATGCTTCCACCTAAGTCTCTCTGCTAACTGATTCATTACTGTGTGTCATGCTAACAGCAGGCTTCTGCTATATGCCTCTTTCCACAGTGTTATACAAAAAACCCCGGTTTTACAGTTAAATAACAGTTTAACAGTTTACAGTTTAAATTAAATAGCTTTATTTCTTGTGGAAAAGATAGGATGTGTGCTGTTTAGGACTTTACATGAGGTATGGATGGATCATCCAGAAGATTATGGAAACTCGTTTTTTAGGCAGCAGCAGTCGTCTTTTTTCCCTCTATGTAAACGCTCAGTGATTCTGTGCAGTGAAGTTGCTCTGAGAGCCTGAAGGAGCAGCACAATTAGACATGGAAACTAGCTCCTTGTTCTGAGAGGATCGAAACACAATCCCTAGCTGGCTGTGGCACTAAACATAATATAAAACTGCCTTCACCAGGAGCCCCCAGATTCTCAAAACCCTCTGTCTGACGTGCTTAAGAGACTCCTAAAAGTATCGAGGCTTTACTTGCAGTCACTGGACTGGAAAGGCAAGTGCCTTCCTTCCTTCCTTCCTGCCTGTGTGTAGTCCTTGTCAGTTTCCTTAACGTCCTGAGTCCACGTGAGACAGCAGATGTCACTGGGAGAATCACTGGGTTAAGGGGAGCGTGCATGATCTGCTGCTGGATTTTTCCATCCCTTGCACCTCTTACTGAAGAGTGGAACAGGCACCCAACTTCAGGTGTTGAAGCACACAATAACACACACTAGGCTAGTGGGGAGCTTGGCTTTCTTACCAGCTCTGGCTGTAAACCTAAAGGGATGGCTGAACAGCGGGAAGGAATGAAAACTGGAAAATACAGCTGGGAGATGTAACTTGCTTCCTTTATAGTTTTGGGCAATGAGACTATCCTGAACACTCCACCTTTGCCTTGTGCTGAGTGAAAGAGAAAAAGGGAGTCGTCAGATCTCACTTCCAAAGAGACCAGATGTCTAGCTGGGCAGGCTGCAGGGCACCGGTCCTGTTAGAAAGTGTTTGGGAGTATTATACAGTCCCAGCCACTTGAAAGCTGAAAGTACATGTCAGCTGGTGTGTGGCATGCCAGAGTATTATGACACAGGTAGAAGGAACATCATAACATACTTCTTGATTTATCCACTCTGTTTAAGGTCAGTCTGGCCTTTTAACTACATGCTCTCAGAGGGAGAAACTACATTGTCCTGAACTGCAATAAGTCTGATAGAGTTGGGGTAAACTTAGATCCCAAAAAATCTTGTTCTAACTGGTGGGACTGTCCTTATTCAGAAGAGAATAACCTCCTTTTGTGAAACTTCTAGCATAAAGAACACATTGCCCATAAAATGCTCCCAAACTAAATTTTACTAGTTGTAAGACCTTGGACACCTGTATCTTGTTTTTGGTGGAGTGAGGCAAAAAAAAAAAAAAAATAAAGGACCTGGTTTTGCAGCCACTGCACTTCTTTGGAGGAACCTTCATGACCAATATTCAGGTCCTACGTTGCATTGTGTGTAGGTCACTAGTAATAAGGAGTATAATCTCAAAAAACAAAACAGCAGCTAAACAGCAGTGGAAAAGGCGTGCCCCAGTTGCATTAGTAGTGGGTGGAGGCAGTGGTGTCTCCCAACTCTTCCCTGTATCTGCACCATGCCTGGGATGCACAAAGAAGTTTTGAAGCTCTTTGGCTTTCCCTTTCTTCCCCCAGGGCAGGGCTTGCCCTGCTGGGTGGGCAGCAGGGGTTGGTGTTTGCAGGGGCTGAATAACTGTTATATAATTGAACGGGATTGGCTTGGAGGAGGTTGGAGTTGTTTTCCCATCCTGTGCTCCAGTGGTAGTGAGGACTGAGATCATCATGCCCCCACCAGGCCCAGGGCATAGGGACACGTGGGGGTTAGTGCTCCTGAGAAAAATGACTCTGCCCTGCTGCTCCTGGCTTCTTCCAAAGCAGTAACAGGGAGGTCTGCTGCAGGCTTCTCAGGTAGCTCTGACACCAGCCTAAGGACTGTGTGTGTTCAGAGGAATATACAGGCACATGTAGAATTTGCTGAAGCTAGTGTGCCTGCAGACTGCGATGTGGAAGAGTTGTCAGCGCTGTGAGTGCTGGCACATGATTTCATCTGCTTTCTGCAGTGAGTGTAACCACAGCAGGGTGGTGGGCAGCAGAGAGAGGAGACAGAAGTGGAAGATAAGCACTGAGACTTGTATTCTCCCCCATGAAGACACAGCTTGATTCAACTAATGACAGAAATTAGAGATAATACTTTGCTGGGAGTTCCATATTTCCTTTATAATTAACCCCAGGGAGCTTATATATATATTTTTACCTGCAGCAGCCTGTCATATGTGAGGTGAGAATTTGTTGAATTTTTCTTCATGTTTTCTTTTTTGTCTTTCTGCCCCAAGTGCCCCACCTTCCTCTCTGCTCAAATTCCAGGACAAAATTTGGCTTTCCTCATTCATAGATAAATGGAACACCACTGATGGAAATTGCCACCTCTTATATCTGTGAGCTGATAAGGAGGAAGTGTGTTTTGGGCTCAGGGCCAAGAGTGGCACCTATAAAGTCACTATTAATAGCTGCTGTTCTAAAGGCATAGGCCGAAGGTGGCACAGACATGTTAAGTGACTTGCTGATACTGGCTGCTGGAATTAGAAACACTTCAGGACCTTGGTGTGGTCTGAGAAGAAAGTTTTTACAGTTCCTGTTTTCCTGGTAGGGAGAATAGCTAGGACAGCTAAAGCAGAATTTAGATTTAAGTTTGGGTGTTTATGCCAGTTAATCTTTTGCTCAGATTCCTTACCTGAACAAGCATTAATACACCCAGAGCTGAAATCAGGACCCAGCCAGGGCCCTGCTTTTCTTTTGCTATCTGTCTCTGACCCCAACTAGTTCACCCCATCTGTGTCCAGTGAGAAGGATGTATGCATTGGTAGCAGATGTAGATGGATGTCTGCTCAGTGGCTGTGTCTGTCCTTCCTCTAGGATATCCCTGGATGAGGATAAGCTTATGAATTTCCTGAACTTTAGGTTAGGTCCACATCTTTGTATTTAGCCTCAATTTCTGTTTCTTTCCTGTGAATTTTTTATAATAAGCACCTGAATCTGCTTGTGCTTTTGGTCTTTGCACCATCCATTTGCAATGAATTCCACAGTTTAACTTGGTCCTGTGTGAAAATGTACTTCTTTTGCTCCTTTTTATCTTGCAGCCTGATGATTTCTATGACAACTCCCACCTTTTGAATTGCAAAGATTAGTGAGTAATACTCCCTGCTGAGTTTTTAGAAGCACTTCTGATAATCATTCTTGACATTCTGCATGATTTTCCTCAATCATATATCTCCTTTTTCAAACTAAGGAGTCCTATGCTGTTTAATCTTTTCTTATACGCCAGCTATATCGCTGATGATAATTCCATAGTTAGTAAAAAATCTGGGTACTACCAAGAACTAATAAATTGCCTGAACAGACTGGAGAAAAATTTTGTTTTCCAATCCAGAGCAGCCTCATTCAAGACAGAAGGAGATGCAATGTAAAATGCAACTGAAGATCCTTCTAAATATGGCTGCCTTAGCATAGTATGATGTCTTGAGCTTTTTAGAACATCACAGTTTTCATTACCAATTCAACAGCACAGAAATCTAAGCATCTGCCCTAAAATTATATCCAAATTAATTATTTTTGAGCATTGTCCTTTTCCTGTAAGATCTGAAATGAGAATTAGTATTTTTCAAATGCTTCATATGCTACATGCTCTGAGGACAAATTACACGTGTTGTACCTACAAATACCCATGGCCATGTATTTTTAATTTAACTCAGATACTGATGTCAGTAACCGGAGAGACAACACAGATGCTTTGGGTCTCAGACCCAGATGTTTTGGTCGCTGTGACAACACCTGTGCTGACTCTGTTGGCAGCACAAGCAGCCCCAACACAACTGCTGTCGCTGCACAGTCCTCAGAGGAGCAAACAAGCCTGTTCCTCTTGTGGCAGGGCCCTGGGCAGCAGCCTCAATGTGATGCAGAGGTTTATCTTCGTTGCAAAGTTACCTCAGAAGCTTAGGGGAAAGCATGAGTGAAGCTGTTAATATTTAACTTCCTTTGTTCTCTGAAGAGCAGAGGGAAGAAAGACATAGTTTGTTGTTGCTTAGAACAAAGCAAGTGGGGTTTTTTCTCTGTTCACATTAGAATGTGCAACATTCAAAGGGACAGAGATGAGGACATCCCAATCAGGCACCTGTGCTCAAGTGAGGAAGAAATGGCAATAGCTCAGATGTTTTGGTGACTGGCCATACGGGGAATTAATTTAAACTGTGACTTAGTGAGTGGGCTACCCTGTGTAACCAAATCTTTCACAGGGTCACTGGAGTGATTTAATGTTTCATTTCACACTTGTTAATAAGGTTAATGAGTTAGTCTTTCTTTCAATGACTTTGCAAGCATAGCTTGAGAAAGGCAGGATAGAAGTGGAGAAGTGCTTAAAATAGTCTAGGTACAACCCACTTCTTTTTATTTGTATGTTTGCAAACATACATTTATTTCAGTCTTGATGCATTATATCTACGTGAACCCAGATGCCAGACAGTGATGTTCATACATATCTTCCAGAGACGAGCAGTGCTTGATGATTTGGTGAGATGTCAGTGCTTTGCTAAAATTCTCTGGGTATAACTGGTGACTTTCCTGTAATCCAGTGGGTAGGTAGAGGATACAGGGTTTTGTTTTCAGTTGGGTTTTGTTGGTTTGTTTTCACAGGCAGCTTGTTATTTTTGCTGAGAAGATGGGACATATAAGGCAAATGAAAAAATCTAGATGATGGCTATATTACCAAGAAGCAGTAAACAATCAAATGGAAAAGAGAAGTGCTAGGAGAAATCCTGACAAGGTCATACTGCATGCCAAAGGAGCTGCATGACCAGGAAGATGTATCACACCTAACCCAATTAACAAGGCTATTTAAATGTGAAAAATCATGGTTCAGTCAAGATTTGACTGAAAGCATTTGAAGAATGGTAGCCATCAAAGATTAGCAAGAGAGAGCAGGAAGGAATACATATATATTTTCTCCTTGTCAGTAAAGTATTTTCCAGTCATAAGAGTGTCTTGTGCCACATGCTGATCTCACAGATGGTGCAGTAAATCAAGGCTAACGCTGAAAGTGTCAGTGGAATTATCTGTGTGTAAATGGTATCTGAATTGGTCCCTAGCTGTGAAAGACAGGGATTGCCTTGGGGCATAAGCACAGATAGGAGAACTAGAGGGTTTGTTTTCCCCTCCTTCCCCTCCCCCTCCCCCCCTTTTTTTTTTTTGGAGTCTGACTCACTTTGTGATTTTTGAGCATTTTGCATAATTCTTTTGCCTTGGTTTCCTCCCTGCAAAGTCAGCTGATAGTTCCACAGGAGATCTTGAGTGGAAAAGTTTGATTATGGAAATTGCTATGGAAATGCTTGTTTATTACTGTTAGTGGAAGCAATATAATACGTTAGAAAATTTTAGCTCAGTCAAGGGACTTTGAGGGCAAAGGGCTCCACAGATTCCCCATCAGATAGTTTTTGAAGTACCAGCTATTATTCTGTATGATGAAGAAAACTTTCAGCTTTGAGGAAAAATACCACCCAAGAGTATAGCAAAGAGTACAATCCTGTGACTGCATGGGTCAGACTTCAAAACTCAGTGCAAGTTCCTTGTGACTCACATGTGAATTCAATGTCAGGCAGTAATGACCACAAGCCCTTCTCCTTTGATGTCTGTTCAGCTTATATTAAATTTGAGGATGTTCTGCAATTTTTCTGTAGATGAATAGGATTTTAGAGGTCTGCTACCTCAAGGAGAGACTCTGGTCTTGTCCAGCCTGTGGCACTCCTTCCCTACCCTTCATTCCTCTTCCAAAAGACACACCTAACTTTTGCTTAAAGATTGTGAAGGGTGAGGTCTGTGCTGGTTGTCTATACAGTGTCAGGAAGATTCATTAAAACATGTGGGCATGTTACCACAATAATCTTATTTAAATTTGAGGCGAGGGATGTTCACATATCAAAAATCCTACCTGTGTACTACGTCGGGGCTGACATGCTGCTGGAAGGGAGAAAGCTGGCAACCTCATAGCAGTGATAGACCAAAGCCAGGGAGTGATGTTATCCTAATATCTCAAATAAATTATCAAGTGCTAAGTAAAGGAAAAGAAAGCTTCTGAAATTAGTGAATTTAGTTTCTGGAAAGAAAAATTCAGAAGCCTGCTCACTGTGAACACATCCTTCAGCTTTCTAGTGGAGGAGGCTGGGATATGCCAGCAACAGCAGTTTTCTGGCCTTTACTATGACTCTGGACATAAAAATGGGATTAATTTTGCCTAAATGTGGCCAGGTGTCTGGCCTCCTTCCACCATCAGTGGAGAAAACGGAGGTGATTTATCCAAGTTCTCTCTGTCCCTGAGCTGTAGAGGGAACCTAGTTAGACCGGATAGTAACTTATGGCCAGATGAAATTAGCAAGATGAATTGCTCTTTTACTACTTCATATGTTAAACGAATTGCACACTTTCCCCACAATTGTGTATAAGGTCTCTGTTTTACACAGAGAAAGGAAAGTGAGGCTGAGGTGAGCTGACTTCCCCAAAAGACAGAGAGCAACACAGCTGAGGTTGAAACACAGATGCATCTGAGTCCAGCCCCCAGCCTTCTTCTTCTTTCTCTGCCTCCACCCCACTTCCTTTTAGCTTATACTCCCTCCCAAGGACAATAAATAACTTGTCTCTGTGCAGGAAACCCTTTCGACTTCATGGGCATAAAGAAGGGTCAAAAAAAAATGTGGCTGAGTGGACAAACACAGCCAGCTCCATCAGGCAGGTTTTGAGATTTAGGATTTCTTGTGGGACTTATGGGTTTTAATACCAAACTTGGCCAATTTCAGTTTCCTGAAGTAGGGTGAAAAGTTTAAGAAAATTGGTTTGGTGAAGAATTATGCAGTGATTTACCTGCCTTGCTTGACAACACCATTGCATCATTGCTGTTGCTCTTTTTGCCGAACATATGGAAGCTGAGTGTTCCCTGGCTACTATCCAGACATCCAAAAGTTAAATTGATGGGAATTGCCATGAGGGTTCTAGCTAATGTGAGACATAAAAAATGAAGCCTTTTTTATTTTTTCTTGGTTCTTTTCTTATGAGGGTTTTCTTCACAGAACAAACCTAGATATGACTGTGTGCAGCATATTTCTTCTGTGTTGTCTCCCTGGGGATGACTTACACCAAACTGTGATCAGTTTTGCTGTTCCAGCCCATTGGGCTCATCAATTTAGTCAACTGACTTTTTAAATGACCCTATTCTTCCTGACTTTGGAAAAAGTGGCAAGAATCTAATTGCACTTCTGGGCATGAGATGTAATGCCAAGGTGGTGGGATGAAGGAAGAGGAGGACTCTGCTTCACAGAAGGAGAAGAGGTTGCTGGCCAGACCTACGGAGGTGGCTTGAGTGATTTGCAAGTCAGTCATCAGTACACAGCATACACTTTAAGCCACATAGCTGGTGTCTGCACAATCCAGTGTAGGGCGCTCAGTGGTTTCTTATCCGCAGGGAGAGATGTTACAGAGAAGCTTAGATATGCACCTGTAGCCAGATTAAACGTTTGAGGGCCTATCTTCTTCAAGCCATTAGAGCCTGGGGTGCCCCTTCACAGACTGCTGTATATGAACTCTCTGGACCAAACTGTAGATTAATAGCTCTGAAGATGGAGAAATATTTTTTTTCCCTAAATCGCAGTCTGTTTCACTTTATGTTGCTTGCTAGATTAAGTTTTAGAGCTCTCTGAGGTGGTTTTTTTGGTATGCAAAGTGAGACCAGAAATTTTTGCTGTTGTACAGTTTTGAAAGCTTTTTTCTTCCTTTTTGCCATAAGCAAAGCTCAGGAAATCGAAGGTGATTCATCTTAAAACAGCAAGTGATTTAAACCAAACAATGCTTTTTGATTTATGATAATGAATAAGATTGCAGAGTGATGACAGGTCAGATGAAAACTCACACTGCACCAATTTTTATAAGTATCATTACATTTCTGCACTCAACTAATGATCCACTATCAGTTTTATTTGTGGGTTTTATTTATATTAAAAGTTTTTATTTTGAGAATTTATTGCCAGGGTGTGATTGACAGCCTTGGAAAAGGCAGTGTGCTATTCAGAGAATGGATATAAAATTTCCTCATGAAACCCTGCCAGTGAGCTGCAGCTCATCAGGACAACAAAAAAGTAAAAGAATGCGAGGCCATCTTTCTGTGGTCAGATTAAAGGTATAGCCTTGTATCTTGTCTTCTACAGTGACCCATAAGAGCTTCCTGGGGACTACCATGAAAGAAGGAGAAATGCAGAGTGATATTTTCTCCCCAGAGTTTTCACAGTCACCAAGAGTTTGTGGCTCAGAGATTTCCCGTGCTGGAGCCTTGCACACATAGGCATGCTCACAGCAGTGCCACACACACACAAAGGATACACAGCATCCTGTGGCAAGATGTTCCACTTTCTTAGTTGCATCTTTTCTGACAACAAAAGATTTTTAAGATTTTTGGCCTTTTTTTTTT
>VZRQ01009106.1:2250124-2299245 GCA_013397975.1 Machaerirhynchus nigripectus | reverse complement strand
GTCACCTGCAGGTTTCTTTGGGTACTTCCCAGTTTTGGACTGAAAAGGGTGTTCCCATATCCCTCCCTCTGTGCCACTCTCTGGGAGAGCCATTTGGTTTCTGAACCTTTCTTCAGCAACCATTTCCTTTTGTGTTAACTTCATGCCTAGACTTGACTTAGAGGATGGCCATTAAAAACATTAAATATTAATGAGCACTAGTGATGGGGTCAATCCGTCAGAATTTTTTTTTTTAATCAACTGATTCCTGATTTTTAAGCTACATAATGTATTTTACTTCTCTTCTGTATTTATAGCTGCTGGAAGTACTTCTCTGTCATGCTTTTAATCTGTTTGGGGTTTTTTTCTTGCACCACAAATTTAGACGGCTTTTTGCTTATTTAAACTTAGCTTTCATGAATCTGCTTGCCTCCGGGAGCCAGGGTTTTAAGAAATGGGTCAAGTACAGTAAAACTGAAGACAAAGCTGTAAGATCTTGCAGCACTAGGATATTTTCAGTGTTGTAGTTGTTTTTTTATTCAGGAAACATCTAAACCATGCTGTACTTAACATAGGCTGCTCTAGAGAATCACAGCTGGATTTCATGCTTCAGAAAGAGAATCAGTGAAAAGTAGGTCTGGAAAGGGCCTGTTAATATCATTTGGCTCATCCCCCTTTCTGAGATAGGATCTCTGTGCCATTTGTTTGTCCAAGGTAGACTTAAATTTTCTTCTGGGACAGAGAGACTGCATCCTTGTACCTATCCTAGTGCTCAAATATCCTTATCACCAGAAAGTTTTCCTAATGTCTAAACTAAGTCTCTCTTTGAGCAGCCTTAAGCTTATTGTTTCTTATCCTACCCTCCACAGAGGTGAAAAATGTTTATTTGCTGGTTCTTAGTATCAGCCTGTAGAAAAGCATTATCATGTCCTTCCTAGGTCATCTGTTCCCTGAGCTAAACAGCCACCATCCTCCTTTTTCTTCTCACTGGCCGTTGTTTCTAGACCTCTGATGGTTCACCTTATCACTTTTCAATTTCCTTGTTTTGGTGTGTGTTTTTATTGAGGCACGAGAGTGGACCCAACTGTTTCTTTGGGGAGGACATCATACCTGGGGCAGTGCTGCAGGAAGGAGATGGACCATTTCTCACATCCTACTAACACAGGCTTTCTGCCAATTCCACAACAACGTTTTTTATTTTACCCACTGCAGCACCCCATCCTGTGCCTGAGCCATGCCTGAGGGCTCCTTTTCGTGCTTGCCCATCCCTTTGCCTTTGTGCATTGCTGCTGCCCTCTCAGCCAGTCCCTCCCATGTTCTCCCACCNCCCCCCCACCCTTGATACTTTTGTGTGGATCAAGGCCCCACAGCTGGGTACACAGCTGTCTCACACCTCGGCTGGGAGACCTTTGGACTTCAACGTGACCCCCTGGGGATGATGCAATGCAGAACACAGGCGTTGCAGGGATCTGGCTGGACACAATCACTTCATTACTAAAAGCACTTGAAAAGTACTGGAGGCCTTGACTTCTTGCTGTACCATATATTTCTTGCACCTGGTCAGTGCTACAGGATAAAATGTATTGCTTCTCTCCCATGAGACATGATTCTAAATAATATCCAGTAACTTGTTTTTCTTACAACTACCTGAACCTGGGACCTGTGTCTCTTTGACTGTGTCTTCAGTCGGGAGGTTACAGCTCTCATTTCAGCCAAGTTTGTTCCACCTCTGCACAGGAACTCAGCTGATAGTTAAGGGCACTGTACTTGATGTCTTTGGACTGGTGTTCCCACCTTTTAGGGATAATCCTCCAATGTGACCTGGCATTTTTTGGTCCAGCCTGTGCATTATAATCACAGTTCTTGCATGTGCTGGACATGGGTCCAATATACCAATAAGAGCTGGAGTTCTTTGGTGGGCACCAACACATTGCACTCTTCACAGTAATTCAGTATGTTTGTAATTCTTTCGCTTCATGCACAGCGGCCTTAAAAATGTGTTGAAACAGCATTTTTATTATCTTAGTGATGGGGTTGGCAATATCATAAACCTATCATTCCTTCTTTCCTGCACTGGTCAAATCTGCCCAGCCCATTGATGTCTGACACACTTTGCAGCTTATAAAAGCAAGGCACTAAAAAGATTTACTCACATCTCCTTTAAATGAGGTAAGCTGGTTTTGGCAGTCAGTGGTTGTCTGACCAGCTTTCATGAGTGACTGCCCCGTGCTTGTCTCACACTGTGTAGCACACGCTGTACTCGGCATTCCTTGCTACTGTAGGATGCAGATCTCCCTGGGCAGTTGATGAGTCACTTTGGTTCTACTTCTCCATGCTCCTGCAGCTCCCAGATATCAGCAGAGCCTCCCAGTAGAATGATATTTGGAGTTGCTGACAAATCTGAAGGAATTAAGTGGGGACCTGTTATTACTGTCCATTGCCAGGACATCATCACACTGACATGATCTTATTCCTACACAAGCATGGAGCATGCAACTTAATACCAAGGATTGAAGGAAATCCTGGAAAATTCATGTGCTTATACTGTCTTACCATTTTCCCCTTGTTACTCCCTACAGCCCTCTCTCCTCAACCCCCTCTACTTCTTCAAAGAGGACAGGGCAGAGATGAGGAAGATCTGACCAAGAGATTGAAATGCTTCTTTGCAAGGCACCTGATAACTTTACTCAGTTAAGCAGAGATATCTGTCCCTCATGGAAGGAGCATTAATGAGATCCATCTATGTGCTGCTCTTTATGATTGTTAATTTGTTCTGTTTGTTTATTTTGATTATTACCAGGAAGATCTGGTGCATAGGTAACAGGCCAAAATGGAGGGACAGTGGAGGGTGGAGGAGGTATTTGGGTTTAGGTAGGGCTGCGTGGAGCATACAGGTTACAAGTTCCATAATTTTCTGCAGAGATTGAGACTGAACTGGCTGAGACAGCAGCTGGATTACCTTGAACTAAAACCATCTCATCAAATATTGTATTCTGCAAGCCTGCCAATTGCTCAGGCTTGTCAAATTACACCGTGTCATTTTTATTAGCTTGATGTCTGGAGAGCTATCTCAGTCATTAGAAAAGATGGTTAAAACGACATCAAATGATTTGTATGTAACATAACATTGCTTTTGGGTTGCCAACCACTAAAAAACTTTCTGACATTGCCTCCAGTGTATCACTTCCCGCTGAGTAGCAGCTTTTAATATAAAATAGAAGCCTTTAGCAATGCTATATGGTAAAGTGCTCAGAAACTGGCCTTACTCACATACTGTTTGGCTGCCAATAGCTTTAATCAGTTACCTTTTCTGAGTCATCAGTGTGACTAATACCCTTGTGAGGCCACCCAGAACAGACCTTTTCTGGAACTGCTTGTCCTCTTCCCATAGAGCTGCCTCTGATCCATAAAGGCAACTTTGGCAAATCCCTTTGGTCTTTCACTGTATCACAGTCTACATCACAGAATTAAATCAAGTAAGTAAAAACATTGGTGTTTGTTTCCTTGGGGACATCATTAAGTGTTCTGTTGAAAGGACAAGTTCTTGTCATTTCTGATGCAAAATAAAATTAGGGAAGCGACTTGCCCAAACTCCCATTTTGAAGTAGTGTCAGAGGTAGGATTAGGATCATGCACCTGAATCCCAATAACAAGATTTATTCACTAAGACTAAAAAAAATCTCAGCTTCTCTAAACCCATCACACTGGATTTTTGAGATTCAGTCTAATTGGGAATATTGACATATCATTCTAAACATTCCACTCTAGTTATACCTCCCTCCGCCAGTACACCTCAATTATCACATTTCTGCATGTGTGGACCATGTGTTAATTGTCAAAAACCTTTTAATTCAGCAGAATTTCAGCTTGTTTGTAGGTATGGCAAAGAGAAGAGGTGCTTTGTATGGACCTTTTTGTTCAGAGTCAAGAAGATTATTTAGAAGCAGAGTCACGATCCTTTCTGTCCTTGGTGCAGAATTCAGTAGAAGCCTTTCTCCACAAGTAGGTTATTGGAAGGTTCAGGATATTTTAGGGAACATTATTTCCCATGGGGTTCAGTTTTTCTGGGAGGTGAGTTTTATATGTTGAACCCATGGCAGCCCAGCAGATCTTGTTCTAGATAGTCGAGGTATTTGTGTACTGTGAGTGGTTTAATAATTTCTGATAGCAGCCTAGGGATTTCATTTTTAACCTTTTAAATTAAATATTTATAAAAGCTATCAATGAGCCCTGTGGCCTCTCATGTCTAGCTGCCTTGATAAAAATTTGCTCATGTCTATGTGCAGCTGTGGGTTATTACAGCCCTTGAAGACCCATTCCTATGTGTGTAATGGCATTGTTTCACAAACATTAACCTTAATGGGAGTATTTTGTTAAGTACCTTTCTCCACACCTTTGTGTGGGTGCCAGCCAGTGCAACCTTGGGATTACTAAGGCTAAAATCAGTTTACTCGTGTCCTGCTGTTAATCTAGCACAGCTGATGATTTGTGTTGCACGTTGGCACATGGCCTCAAAAAATCAGCTGGGCAAGCAACACTGAGTCAGGGGCCGCAGGAGAGGGAGGACCAGGAGGAAGTGGGAGAGCAGTCACAGGGGGAAGGGATTTCCCCACTCGAGACAATGGCTAAAGATTCCCCATTCTGTTGCCTTGTGGACACACGCTAGAGCAGTTACTTCTTACTTTGTTTCAATATTCAGCTGATGCAGGCACTGGATACCTTGGGTGGCATTGGTCCTGGGTAGGCAGTGTAGCTTGAGAGGCCTCTGTGGCACTTCTGCTGTGTGAGCTAACACAGCACGGGTCAGCATTCTTTAATTTAAATACTTATTAAAGGATTCCTTAACATTGTCTGGTACAAATGCACATGTAAGTGTGTATATACAGATGCTGCTTAAAGAAACTGTATGTCTTCTGCCTTCAACAATACTTCACAATCCAGCAGAAAACTGTAGACAGGTTTTTGCTAATTAGTTTCTGATCTAGGATTACCTGTTTTAAACTTCTGTTTAATGAGATTCCTCTAGCAAGATCTGGGAAATAGCTTTTATTTCTTTTTTTCTTTGTGTTTTGAGTAACATTTATGCTTCCATATAGATTACATGACTCAGACTTTATAGATTACATAGTTACAATTAAAGACCTACATAAGACTAACGAGTTGAGCGTGGCAGACAGAAGCACTATTTTCTCAAATTAAATTCTAACTAAATTTTAAATATGCAAAAAGGCATAAATTCACAGTGCAATATTGATTACAAAGAGTTAATTTGTCTAATGCGTCAATTCTGAGAAATTCTGCAGTGCCTGAAAAATCAAGATTGCCTGGCTCATTGTGGTCATGTCCTGCACTCCCTGCTCCACCATGACATGAAAACTGCATTATTCTTGTTAGAGATGCTAAATGATTTTTAAAGGACTAATTCTTTAAAGCAGAATATTTTTTGACTGCAATTTGCCCTGGATCATTATACACTGTTTATGCAGTTGTAATTTAGCAGTTTTGTATTTTCTGCTCTTGGTGGGTATGTTTACCTGGCTCTGATTTATTATTATTTGTCATTAAAACGTGCTGTTCTCCAGTACAAGAATGTGTTTTCACAATAGTCACCTAAGACATGCTTTTCCCTTCTATCTTAAACTTTCAGTACCTGAGGGCCAGTAATCCTGACCAGGCAGTTACCCTTCAGTGCAGAATGAAAGGAGGGGAAGGGGTGTGCTGTGACTGGAGGCTGAGGTACACTTCTGATAACCTACTCGGCATTTGTGTGTTTGATTGAACCAAGATGTTTGGAGATTTTCAAATTTCTGTTCTCTTGCTTTTGTTAAATGCAACCTTATCTCAGCAGCTGCTCTCAGAGTCTACACCAAACCTTATTAAGTGGCTGAACAGTCTTGCTTGCTTGCTTATTTATCCATTTATTTGTTTCTTTTTCAGTGAGTAGAGATAGTCAGGGAGAAGGAAAACTCAGAGGAAAAGCTGGTGGAATTCCTGTAGTAGACAAGGTTTTGTGGTGCACCAATCTTTGAATTCCTACATGCCCTGGGCTTGTCTCCCCAGAACCACAAAAAGCTCTAACTTAATTTGTGGAAGGGGTACTACAGAAGAGAAAAAAACCTTCAGGAAAATGCGTGTGTGTGACCCTCCATGCTACCAATTAGAGGGTAGAGTTCTGCTCTTCATGCAAGTGCAGGTCCTGCTCCTCAGGTCTCCTGAGTGTTGTGGACCATCCACGTGAGATTGTAGTTTCAAGAGCTGCTGAAGTTTGACTGCAAGTTTCAAGTTCTTTCTCCTTCAGATGAGCATGTATTTATTCAGGTTGCTTTAAATAACTTTCCATTGAGGCTTTCTGCCAATACTCAGGCTCTTTCATACTCAGGCTAAAATATAAAAAGGTCACATACAGTAATTAAAAAGATATTCTTCTTGTGAAAACTGAAGGGAAAATGTAAGCCTTAATTAAGTCAGAAAAAAACCTGAAAAGCATAATTTTCTTATTCAACAGCTTTTCCTTGAATGTACTTTGCTTTAGGCACATGCACTCAAAGATACAGTAATGCATTTGTTTGCTTTTTAAAACAATTATTAAGTATATTACAAATTCTTTATCTCTGTGTGCAATCAGCAGAGCTTTCACCTTGTTCATCTTTGCAGTCTTTATTGCTGGTAATGATATGTGAGCATGGAGGAATTGTGGTAAGAAATTTAAAAATTGCTGTGATCTAAAGTAAGTGACAGACATTTCATAAAATGCATGTACATGGCTCAGGATAGGTCAGTATAAAGATTTTAGCAGTGGGATGACTATTATGTATATGTTTAAAAGCAAGCTCTCAGGTACTTACTGTGCTAGATAATTTTTTAATGTAGCTATATACAACCTGTCTCCAGAAAACCGGTGATCTTAGATTATGCAGGGCCTCAGACGAGCACTCTCGAGTATTTTAAACCAAAATATGCAAAATTTACCAACCTTTACTCCGTCTTAACCCCCTGAGGCCATGTTTCATACCTTTGACAGCTTCCAAACACACACCTCATTTCTGCAAAACCCAGTCCCAGACCTCATCCAGCCCTCTTCCTCATCTGCCCAGTTTCAAAAGCAGGATGCTAATGCCTGTGCCCCACACGTTTTGTTTTAAGAGGTCCTATTCATTTGCTTTGCTCTCAGTTTCTGTTGGAAAATGGAAAAACTCACCTCACACATGAAGGAGATATTTGCTGAAATTCAGCCTAGGGGAATTTTTGAAAGCATCACTGCTTCCTTGCCTATGACCCAGGGGCAGCTGTCTTCTTTTCCTTATCTAGGAGTTGACTGGAAAGAATCTGTTGCTTTTACAGCTGTCAAGTGCATCTGACAATATTTGTCCTTGTATTCATGTGCATGCTGCAGAAGGCTGCAGAAGGCAGATGCTTCATCCTTTTATTTTCCTGATCTCAGATTCCCAGGAGGTTAAGGAGAATTAAATAAAATGTAGAAAAACTTTAGCATCAGAGGTTTCAATATTGTTAAGGGGTCTAATATGTTGTAATTGTTCAAGACTTTGATGTTTTATTGTGGACATGTTTCTCCCTCACTATGATTAAGTTCATAGTGAAGTCTAGATAAATATGACATTTAATGCAATCCTATTCTTGCTGCTATGGAGACATGCCTTGCTGGGTGTGTCTGTTTCACTTTGGTCTGGAAAGCATGATAAGTTCAACATGTTTATGCCAGACCTTCCTGGCTCCTGTCTTTATTGTTAATAGCTTCACGTGCATGCAAGTATATTTGGCAACCTAACACATTTGTCTTCATTAAAACCCTTCATCAGACCTCAGTTAATGAAGCCCTGTCATTGTGGGTTTAGGAGGGAAAGACCTTTTACAATACAGGAAAAACAGGGAAATTGAGGGACAAAGACACTATAAACTTACATCTTCTGAGGTGTGCAGGTACCTAAGATCCAAGTTTTGTGTTAGGGTCTCTCCAGTGACAAAGCCATTTCAAAAATTTTTCTGTTCCTCCCCACAGTTCCACCTGAAGTTTGTCTTTCCCCTCAGCCAAAGTGGTTCTGTGTTTGTGGGGACTTCTGAAAGACTGATCATCAGCAATGTGTTGCGGAGGACATCCTGGACCCATCTCCTTATCCAGCCCCTAATGAGGATGGATACCAATGGAAATTTTTCATTATAAAGATGGGAACAAAACCAAACTAGGACTTAGGTTTTGCTTATGGTGGCAGGGTGGCAGTCCCTTTCAAAAGAAGCATGTGCTCCTTGCTGTGCATACTCAGAGGGAGACAATTTCTCACCCTGCCTAAGATGAAGAAATACCTTGTAAACAATGCAATCAGGCCTTTTCTAATTTCTCTGTGTTTTGTTTGTTTGTTTGTTTTTTCAATCTATGTTTTTTAATGACTTCCTTAAGCCACGAATTCACAAACAGGTGACAGGGAGGAGTAGGGATTTGTTCGTGAGATCAGAGGGAGAGCAAGAGCTTTGTTGATAAAGAATTAGTATTTTGGAATAATTTCCATAGAGATTAATGGGAATTTAGTATAGACAAACTAGAGGCGTTGTGTGTGCAGATCCATCTATAGTAGGTCAACAGGAATACTAAAACCACTGTGTTCTCCAGTTGGTCACAATTTAACAGGCTGGAAATGGGGTCTTGCACTTGACTTGCTTTTTAAGAGTGGAAATCCCGGTGTCCACAGGAAAGCCAGGGCAAACTCCCATGGAGCCAGCATGTCACCTACCTGCACCATGGGGTCCAGGGTGGCGTCAGCTTTATGCACTGTTTTGCATAATTTTTATTTCTGCCCTCTCTACATAGGTTTTAATAAAGGACATGTTAATGAGCACTAAGTGACATTTATTATCCAGACTGCATATCATGGCCAGTTAGCCTGATGCATTGGTAGGAACATGTCTCAGCTCCATACCATTATTCAGTCCTTAATTAGGATTTTTTCCTTAATAAGTGCTGAAAACCATGCAAGGCTTTCAGATTTACTTGGTGTTGTTTCTAAGGAGCAAGTACTTCTTCTGCACACTCCAGAGGACATCGTCTTCCACCAATATCCATAAAGGGCTTTGCTCTAATTTCTCGTTCAGAAGAATTTAGTGCACAAGGGCTGTGTCTGCATGCAGGAGAAGATGCAGGCAGATGTAGCTATGCCAGTTCTTTAACTCCTTTCATTTTAAGATGTGTTAGAGGTACTCTATTTCTCCCAGTATGGAAATCAGGACATGCCTGTAGTTTATACTTAGAACTTACTCTCTAGATGGGTTTATCTTTATGCTCCTAATCCTTTTTGCTGGACCAGCACACCTCTATTTGCATGTCAGAGACTTGCCAAGACTTGCTCCCTCATCTAATGGGGTCCGAACAAGATGTTTGTTCTCCCAGAAAAACACTGTGGGCATCTCTGGCCAAAATAAAGCTCTGGTGGCATGAACAATCACTGCACCAGGAAAAAACTCAAAGAATATTTCTTTCTGCAAGTAGTGGAGGCTAAAGGACTATAACTGCGAACTGACAGCAACCACTCAGTGCCTCCTATCAAGTGAAAGGAAATTGTACTTTGATCCTTTGGGAGATGCATTTGGATGTAGCTAGTCATGGAATATTTAAAGGAGCCTTGGGGGGAACTTCTGGTGAGAGATTTTACTTTGCAGCCACTACCTGTGGTAGCTGCAAACTGTCATGTTTATTTTTCCTCTCCTGGGGAGATAAAAACCATGCCTGTTTCCAGTGATGATGGAGGGTTGCCCTGTAAAACGCCTTTCTCTGTATATTACTGTAGCATAATATTTGTGGGGAGGCAAAACTGAGCAAATCAGATTTGTTTACAACAAATAGAACTCGCTCCTCGGAGGCTGCTGTGGTGCAGCTTCCCCAGTTCAAAATGATGCTAATTTGCTCTTACCTAGTTACCAAGGGGAGGCTCTGTGATTTCAGATATGTCACCTGCTGGAAATGACTAGAAGACTGAAAATATATTCAGTTCCTCCGGGAGTGTTTTTTATCCTTTTAAATGAGTTTTTGTGTGAAGAAGTATTTGATAGACTATCCCCAGTGTAAGATAAATAGTTTCCCTGAGTTTAGGACTAATTATCCTCAGGGACTCAACAGACTGAAGAGCTAGATGAGCCAGAAATAAAATGGTATCTCTTGGCTGTAGTGGGAAGTAGGCATTTACATTCTTACCATACACAATTAGATGGCTATTGAGCTTGTTACTCAATAGCTGCTGGAGAGAAAGTGGCCAGCTTTCTCTCACAGAGCCTCCACACGTCACAAAGAACACGTGCACTGCCGCAACACCCTCTCTGTTGTGCACAGGTAGATGTGCATCACTGGCACCATTTGATGACTGTAGGTATTTCAAACTAAACAGGCTCTTAACGTAGCCAAAAGAGAGAACTTTCTGTGCATGTGGCATTGCACGTGCTTCTCTTGTTTACATAACATACACATTTAAGACACGCATCTCTTACAGAAGGATGAGAGAGCATGCTTTTGTTTTTTTAAAATCCAGGAATAAAATGAGGTTTTGTCATGTTTGTCCAGTGCTTGAGATATTTTTCTGTTTTCAGTTTTTCTCAGATGTTTTTCATTGACACTTAGCTCAACATTTGAGGCTCCAGGCTGTGACTGGAAGCAGAAGGGTAAATGCACATTGAAATTGTTCTTGTAGTTTGGACCAAACCAACCAGAAATCTCATGTGAATTTCAAAGAAAAATTAATTTTTGCATTTTAGGGTTAAGGTGTTTGGTTTTTTTGCCTCCTAAGCCAAAACTCCCCTTAAAGCCAGATGTTTGAGGTGAATTTCCTGAGTAAGGACTGCAAAATCTATCCAAATTTGGCAGAATAAAAAGTTCATTTTCTTCTTAAACTCTGGATGAGTATCTGAACTCTGTGCCACATTCCTAAATTAGATCATTCCCAGGGCAAGCCTCACTCCAGCAGAAACCCAGCCAGGCCATGCTGTGGGCTGTGCTGGAGGAGGCTCCATCTGTGGGGCCGCACGGGATGTGTGTGGGGAACACCAAGACCTTGAAATGGAGAGGGGCAGAGAAAAGGGTGAGGGGAGAGGGCGAGAGGCAGGGAACTGGTCGAAGGTGTGCAGTTCAACCTTTTTGTCAGCACTGCCGCGTGTCACGTCACCGACCAGAGGTGTGGTGTGCAGCCGGGAGGTGAGAAAAACCTGGGGCATGGCAGCGCTGGCCCCAGCCAGGAGGGACGGGTGCAGTCTCTTGGCTGGCACATCTCACTACGGCTGCTATTTATAACTGGGGGAGGTGAAGTGTAATAGCACTCACAGCCTCCACCTTGCTTACCCTGCGTGTTTGAAGGGCAAATGCCTCCCGGGGAGAGGGCAGTTTCACTACGAGCTCTTTCAGATGCCACTCAGAATCTGCTTTTTCTAACGAAAGCTCATTTGTATCAGTCTGCTAAACCTGGCCTTGGGCCAGAGCACAGCACTGCTGGAGCAAACACCAGCCCAGTGGTTCTCCACCCCACCTCCTGGGGTAGAGCAAACACATCAGCTACAAGTTCCTCCAAATGTCTGTTTGGAAGTGTTTGTTGATGAAGTTGCCAAATAGAGAGACATAAAAAGGAGAGAAGTCTTAGCTTTAGTCAGTGGATTTGTGCTTAGCATGGTATATTACCTGTCTGAGAGCTCAGAGTACCTTTGAGAGCAAGGTGTGCCTGGGGAAGAGTGAAAATAGGGCTTAGCTAGCAGAAGGAGGTTGTGACATTGTCCCTTCTTCTGTGCCCTCCAGATGCTGCTGCTGTCAGCACTGGGGAGCTGCTTCCCAGCATCCCAAAGGTTCCTAAATTTTATATTAGAGTTGTGAAAGCAGAGGCGGCACTCATAAATTACGATTCTCTAAATGGAATGTTTGTGATTTGTGCATTCACGTCTTGCAGCCACAAAGCTATGAATTTTCTGATTTTTGTCACATTCTGATAAAATTAAAAAACCCCACAGTTTTCGAACTGAGTTGCAGAAGTAATTTCTTGTTCATTTGGAATCTAAAACTTTGGAGATTTCATGTCCTTTGGGATGTAAAGTAATTTATCAATTCCCATTAACTTCAGCCACCAATCAGGGGAGTTTTCGTTTTAGCAAAAAGAATAATGTAGAGCACCCTCATTTTTTACACTAGGAGAAATTTCAGAAAGCAAGCAACTAAAGCTGAGCCCTCTGCTTGTTTGGGAAAAAACACCCTTTTTCTAAGAAAATCTTTTCTTTGTATTTGGTCTGCAATTTTTATGAGGAACAACATTGACAACAGAAGTCAAAATCTGTATATTTTGAGACTTGCCCGCTTTAAGTAACTTTGATCAGCTTTGTGGGAGCTTATGGCCTTTCAAGTCTCTTATTTTTGGATGTGCACATCTGCATTTATTTTGTGAGTTGCTCTTCCAGAAACATTTACTAATGGTCTTAAAATAGCTGCAGATTATATTTTCTCCTGGCCTGCAGGCAGAAAAGGAGCACTTGTCAATCACTTACAAAACAAAAACAGTGACATGAACTGTGTTCGTTTCTTGTAAAGATAAAGAAAGCATAAGAAACGCAAAGAAGAAACATTTTAAAGGTTAATCCTCTGAAATTCCTATGTTAGAACATTTGAAGAAGGAGAGACTTTCTATAAGTCAACTGTATTGATTTCTGCCACTAAGGGAAGTGGGAGAAAAAATATTTACTGTGCTAAACTGCTGAAGCTTTCAACCGGTTCATATTGAATGCTGTGTCCTGCCGTCCTCTCTTCTCGTGCTCCCCCTGTGGAAGGGAAGACTGGAAGAGACACTGCAGCAGAGCAGTGAGAGGGAGCTGCTCTGTGCCTGTTAGCTTCCTCAAGGGAAACAATCCCCTCCTCACTGTTAGCAATGGGTCACAAAATAATCTTCATGATTGTGACAAATCAAGTGCCACTGCAATTAAAAGTGTTCATTGCTGCTTTTCAGTCTGGTTCATCTACATGGCCTTCTCAAGTGCTTTGCGTACTTGCAAGTACAGTTGCTAACGTGGTAAAAAAATTAGTTCTATTTGATTTGTTTCAAGCTGCTTGATATTTAGGCTGAGTTTCATGGAAAATTACGTTGTTCTGTGTTTGGGAAAACTGGAACAAGTGTCTTAGTTTTTACGGTGTTTTTTGTGATTTTCGTCTATTTTGTTTACAAACATTAAACATTAAACATGAACTGTTTGCTTCCTTAACAAAAGGCAAAGAAAAACAAGCTCAGAATTTTAACTAAACTCTTAAATGTGAAAATTGATAGATGGATAGATTTATTTTATAGTGGGTCTCTACTCAGAAAAGTGGCTGGGTAATGATGGTGTCTTCTTCCTCAGCATGACATCTATTTGTGTGCATTCAGTCAGATCTTTGACTTTATGGCTGAAATAAGTCTTGACTGCTTTTTACTCATTAGCCCTGCAGAGGCTACATAGCTAAGCAGCAAATATAGCTAAGAGCTAATGAGCTAGATTTTTCAGTGGTGAGCACTGAAGCCTCAGCAGCTGAGACTTCTGCAGATTATTGATTGCTCCTTACAACGAGGGGGTAGTAGGCACAACACCATATTTCTCAACAGAAATTAATTCCAAATAAACCCAAACTGCCTGCCCATGTACTTGACTTTTAAATTTTAATACTATTCTAGATCTGAAAAATCAAAAGGAAACAGTAATGAAATGGAAGGCTGAACTTGAAAGACCAGTCTTAAGTTTACCCTTCTAAGGCTGTACTTTAAGACACATTTATTTTCATCATTATTAAATTTTTTGTAACCAATAGTTCTTTTAATGAAAATTAGATTTCACATTGACACTAATAGACAATATATTATATATAAAAGACTTTCTAGATTTGATTATTAAAGCTTTTACTGTAAGAGTTCAATGCTGAATCACTAGTGTTTGGAACTGCAGTACCTGGTAAGTTGCCCTAATAGATTTTCTGCAATGTTCCTGAAATTAGTCCATGAATTTGTAATCTCCTTTCAAATAGATGAAAATTACTGCTGTGACTGTAGAAATCTTAAATGGGAACTGAAAAGAAGATGTGATAGTTTTGTAATTTTTGAAAATTATGAAAAGTATGAATGGGAGAGCATGGGGAGCTGTAATGGGAACTGCACATGCTAAGTCCATTTTTATTAATAAAGTAGTGAAGCAAATGTGAAGAGGTGAGAGCTGATGAACAATAACACCTTTATACATATATAAAATAATTTCTGACATACTGAATTGATAGATATTTTTTAGCATTACTGAATTTGTAGCCAATGATAATAATGGCATGACTTAAATACAGATATTTCTCAATATTATGAAAGAATTTGACAAAATACCTGCAACCTGAAGAATTATTTCGTAGCAACTTGGGTATAAGCATTGTCTCATGCATGGAAAGAGTCTAAATAAATGGTGGTGATTTGCAGCAAAATATTGAATCATGGGAGGTGCCCAAGTGATGCGGTGCTGGACAGTGTAATGTGTATTTTTTTACCGGTGTTTATTAATTTTTGAAAGAGAAGTGTAAACTGCACATTAATTATGTTCCACAGGGACTAAATGGGGAGGTGTAGCAGAGGATGGACTAATCACTTTATCACTGAGCTGGTAAAATTTAGTATAGTCCAACTAAAAGTGGGAATAAATTCTCCCTGATAGGAAATTTATTTCCTGGTCTGGCATGTGGATCTGTGCTTTATTCCTTTCAGACACTATATATCTGTTCTTATATGCCAAAGCTACTGGCCTTTTTGTTATTCTGGGTGCTAGGGACACTGAATTCTTCTTAAACTGCTTGTAGATGGTAAGTGCAAATAAACCAGTTTTATTAATGATGAAAAGAGGAAGCAGATAAATATAGAGGATCACACAGAGATACCTAAAGGATCAGAAAAGGCTGACAGAGAAGGGACAGGCTGCTGCTGAGCCAGACATTATTCTTTGGGTGCCATATATTTACAGGGTGTGCTTACCTCAATCCTGTGGACAATGAGGAGGCTACAGCCACCACGGAAAAGTCTTGCACAAAGGATACAATCTGATACTTTGTAAGAAAATTTCTCTAGTTATTTTAGTTCTGTTTCCACCCTGGTAAAGACCCTCTGACACTGAGGAGACCTGGCTCTCTCACAGGGCAGGGGGAAGCAGGGGAAGATGGAAAATCCCCTGTGTAGGGCAGGCCTCAACTTTTTTGGTCTGGAGAGTGGGTGTGTGTTTCTCAACTGGAACCTTCTGCAAAGGAGGTGTTTTTCTGTTATGATAAGTTTTAAGGGATTTTAATGCCTACACAAGACCTCAGCAGGCTTTGGGTATGACTGGAGGATGGCAGAGTTGAGGGGTGACTGCAGTGAGACCTGAGCTGGCTTCCATCAGAGTGTCTCAGGTATCAAAGCACTGAAGTTGCAGGGTAAAATCTTCAGCTTTTGCTCAAACTAGCCAAACTAAAATGCGGCAGTTTCTTGTGCTCTGACTGCATGGAGGGCAGGTGCAGGCCAGTACAAGCTTCCTTCCCCTAGATCATGTTTTCATGTAAAGAGTTTAGAAGGGCAAGTTCAAAGGCAGTCTGGACAGGCAAGGCCGGCGCATCTGAGGCTGCCAGGAATGGTGCCTGTAATTGTAGCAGTATTTATCACATTGCAGTGGCAATGAAAACCCTATAACATCTTCCATAGACCCTTAAGATGCTTGGAGGCAAGACAAAATTTTACTTTGAACCACTGGCTTAAGTTACTTAAATCAAGAAGAGTGCCTTGAAATAGCTTAGGTATGGTCACAACATTTTGTCCTCTTGCCTCTGGTGTCAGCATGAAAACTTTTAAGAGAGTAGGAAATGGGGTGGTAGAAGTGAGTATACAATAAAATTGTAGAGGAAGTTCTTGCCTACCAACTCCTAAAAGGCTCCTTGTTATCAGTGGTTTGAGCTAGTGAGATGCCTTATTAATTCCTTTAGAGTTTTCCATATTGATTGGGCTTAAATGTGCTCCTTTTACAAAAATGTCCATGAGGGTGATTAAGTCTTGCATAAAAAGTGCAGTAAATTCTTGCTGGCTCTGAGACTCTTTAGCAGTCATTCAGCACCAGGACTCCCATTCCAGGGCCCTGTAAATCAGGTACTGTCTGGCAGTTTTGAGTTAGTTCCTCTACCTCGTCTATTCTTTGAGCAAGTGCGGGAGACGACTGCATTTGGCTATATGCACAGTCATCTGTGATGTCCTCTGTCAATTCAAGGCTGTAAAGTTTGAAAAATAGAGGGCATTGGAATGGGGGTTGAAAGTCTTCCTCCTGCTCCCTACAGCCTCAGGCCCAAACCCATGGAGAGGATGTTGCTGGAACAAACATTAAAAAAGAGGGTGGATTCACATTTTGGCAGGTTCAGGGTGATGCCATCCTCGCAAAACTTGATTGACATGCACCTAGCAGTGCAGGGAATGTGCCTGGGGTGTCTCTCCATGCTGGGGAAGTTCATCCTGTATAATGCATCCTCTGTGGTGTCTTCTGGGCTGCTAACTGGGGTCTAGGGACAGTGGACGTGGTCCACTTTCTCTTGATTGCCATGCGGGACACTACCTAGTGAGGAAGGAGATGTTCATGACCATCTTTCAACATGGAGATTGCAATAATTTTTCCTTGGACCTCCCAAATCTGGAGTTACCTTGTTTCCTCTTTTTTGCACAGACAAGATCACCAGACTTTGCCTTTCAATCATGAGGGTGGCATTTAATGGTGGGCCTTGTCTTTTTGTTGATGGAGAACCCATTAACCATGGTGCTTATGCCATTGGATTCACTTAGACATGCCTAAGTTACACTTGACAAGAAATCAGTGTGCAGCCAGCACCCGTCTGATTCTCTTCTGCTTCTCTGCTGCTGCAGCATAAGTTATATGGCTGAAAATATTTCATGGTTCTTGGACTCAGATATATCCTGCACATGTCAAATATGATCTGATTATTAAATGTTGCCCATGGTCTGATTTGGTATGTGTTTGTTGTGCAAACCTCTTGGTGACACTGAATGACTTCTTCCATGAAGGAAAGTGGATTTTAGGGGACAAATTCTTTGAAACATTTGTTGGGAAGCTAGTTTGAAAATAATGTATCTAAGACTTTAAATTCCTGACTAAAGTATATAACAAATTTCATTTAGGGTTTTTTATATATATATTTTAAAATGTGTATGTATATATATATATATATATATATTCCTTTTGAAGACAAGACTTGGGAATTTCAAGCTTTTGAAACAGTTCTTTCTGTCAAGGACACAAGCCCATAAGTTGTGATTTTTGGATCAGTACGCTGCTGAGCTAGTCAGGAAGGTGGTAAAAGTTTTAAACTAGCAGGGGTATGCCTGAGGCAAGCTTCAGGCATACTGGCATCATAGCTGCCTCCCTGTTTTGCCAGCAGAAAAGTGGTACCATATAGACCGATTAGAGGAACATGCGTAAGGGAAAGAGCAAATTATTCTAGAGAAAATAAACAAATAAAACCTTCATGAAGAAGCAAGGTTTTTTTGAACTGATCTTCTTTTCTTCCTGCAAAGGTTTTTTACTGCTCTATATTGAGAATTTGCCATCAAATGCTGTGCCTGAAATTTCGCCTGAAATCATGTGACTTGGCAACTTTTAAATAGGACTATTCTTCGTTTACTCCCATGTGAATGATATGCAATGCATATGATATCAAAGACATTTCGCCTGAAATCATAGATTTATATCAGGTTTTTAATTGCATACAAGTGAGTGTGCGTTTTGTATCTTGTTCTTGATGACACGCTGCAGTACAACGCATTTGTGAAACTTATACCCAGATTATGATTTCCAAAACTTGATGATCTTTTAGACTTTGTATTTGTTGATTTGGATTTATCTTAATATTAAATATCAACATATAATGATTTGTATATGTAAACTTACTCTTTACATTTCATTTTCTAGTAACCACAGAGAGTTTATCAACAAGATGAAACCAAGTTCCTCACAGTATTTGACACTGGGTGGATAAGGGATAATAGACATTAGTTGAAATGAGATATTCAATTTGTCACTTAGTCATACAGTGGAACAGGTTGTCCAGAGAGTCTGTGCAGTCTCCATCCTTTGAGGTTTTTGAGATGCAGATTGAGAGCTCTCTGGTCTGATCTTGTATTTGACTTTGCTTTCAGCAGATGATTGGACCAGTGACTTTCTAGGGTACTTTCCAAGCTGAACTCTTATAATTTTTAATTGCTGCTTTGTCCAGTCTAGTTCCAAAAGTTATTTTGGGCAGTGTTAGATGAAGACGGAGGCCCTTTCCCAAACTGGAAATGAATCATAAATATAGAGGAGCGACTAGGATGTGGCCATTGCTTGATGAAGATTATTGTTTAGGAAGACATGATAGTAAATCACAAGGATGGGAGTTGAACTCCCTCTGGCACATGGGATTTATACATATTTTTAATGTAGTTCTTCGGTCAAATTGGCCAGGGACTTCATTCCTTTTCATTTCATAGTCTCCCCAGCACAGCAGGGCACTGATTATTCAGTTGTGAGCAGTTTAGTTGGGTTTAAATGGTAGCAAAAGCAAGCACAAACCAGGTAAACTGGGGTTTACACTGACAACTCTCTGTTGTGTTAGTCATTCCCCTGGGACTTCTTTCTTTGAAATCTTACAACTTTTTGAAGAAATTTCTCATCTGCTTTTGGTTCTTTGCTGATGGTGAAAAAGACATTCAGATCCCACTCTCAAGGTTTTTTCCCCTCTCTCATTTCACTCCTGTCACTTGAGCTGTGATTTCCACTTCTCTTAGCAATCCACCCAGATCTCTTCCTTCTCCTTCCTCTGATCCTGTAAGCAACACAAAATGAACTGTTTGCTGAGAACAGCTTTTGCAGTATCCCAGCTGATACTTTCAGGGAACCATTCAGGAAGCCCACAACTTCTCCAGGTTTTCTTTCTTAGTTGAAAATCCATGTCCTGAACTCCCATCCACTTCCAACCTTCACACTAATTTTTTCTCCAAAGGTCAAGTTAATTCTAGCTCTTACCCCACTGATTTTAGTGGATTTACTGCTGGAACATGAATATCTCATTGTCTTTCACTTCTGAGTACCACTTCTGAGTACTAAGACAACTGCAGTTTTATGAGCTTTGTATATTGCGACTGCCATTAAAAAACCAGCACGTTACTGCCCTCTGATATTTGAGCTTTCCTGTGGTATTTGTAGTATCTCCTATAGTGAGAACAAGAAGTATTGCAGTATAGACAAAATTTGAGGTATTGTAAATCTTACATTTATTTTAAATGACCCATTGCAACCCCACAAGAAAGACATACTTAATACTTTAGTCTGTAAATACAAAAATTGATCCAAGACCATGTCCCAGGAAAGTGAGAAAAAAGTTACATTTCTTTCTCTCAGAGAAGTTGCTTCTTGTGTGAATGAGTTACCTCCAGACCTTACAATTTTTAGGTTTTTCCATGGCTGGAGACATTAGGTGGCTTTTCCCACTGCCTCAGCCTGCTGTTAGGGTAAGACCATCTTTGCAAGGACCTGACATTGACACGTGGAGGGGAATACACACCTCTAAACTGCGATGGCTCCAAGTCTGAAGGAAAAGTGAATTGTTTGAGATTGTCTGAGTCTTTCAACCCAAAGGTCTGAGCAACTGTAACTTCTGCTTATTTAATTCTGAGTATAAATAGGGAAGCTTCAACTGTTAAATCTGCCTACCAGCAGAGAGAGACTAATTTTTAAAGCTGCTGACATAGGTGGAAACTTGAAGAAAATTCCTACGATTTTTGAAAATTGCAAGGAACTTTGCAGATGTTCTTCATGGGAGGATTTTTGCAGATACTCCTGTTTTGAAGGGAACACAAAGCAGTTGAGTTAATAATGAAAAAATCCTGTTTGTGAAGAAATTGCTGCTATACAGCTCAACTCCTCCCTTTGTTGATCCAAGAGTATGGCTGTTTTGCTCACAAATCCTAGAGGAGTTACAGTATTTTTCTAGTTGTACTGAAGGTGTGAGGAAGAAAGAAGGGAGCTAAGAGTCCTCTAGCCCTCCTTTTGCTGCTAGTGCCCTGGAGAACTAGAAACACCACTCTACTCTGCAGTGCAGGTCTAAGTGCAACTGTGGATGTCCTCGTTTAGATCTTTGCCTTCTGCTTCAGCCTTGTGTCACACTGATACTGCGTGGACATGTTGGCCTGTGAAGATCAATGTGCTGCCATACACCCACCTCATCAGCTACAGCCCAAGCCAAGGCCAGCATCCAGGCAGCAGTAACAGCGTGTGTTAGCAGCTGGGCAAGTTTAGTAGTGCATGGCAATCCCTGTTAGCCATGTTTGTGCTTCTCCTGTGGCATAGGATTTTGCCACCTCTGTTTTTACTCAGTGCTAAGATGCTATGAGACAGGGTGTGCATAGAGATGTGAAAAAGCTATTTCAGTGCGTCGCTGCTTCATGGTTTGAGGCATGGCGTTAGCAGTCCCCTGGTGCTAAGAGGTTCTATGAAAAGCAAATTAAAATAAGTACAGTTTGGCTGTAGAGGACATTTTATAAATGGAGTAGTGATTTCTACTTAGTTGCATTTACAGTGTCAGAAGCAGGACTGAATAAAGGAATCTTTCCTGATTTGAGCTAGCAAGCTGGCTTCTTTTATGGTGGTTTTAAGCCAAGGCAGTGAAAGGTGACTAGAAAGTTTTGGTGCTGAAATGAAAAAAATTTACAGAGGTCTAATCTTCAGAACAAAGGTACAGATCTGTTTTGGAAATGGAACAGTTAGGGGCATCTCTGTAAATGCTGCCATCCTTTCAAGAAAACCTAGACCACAGGCTTTCCTTTGTTTGTATATGCAAGTTGGCTGGTTAAATTAACTACACAATTTCTCTAGGATTCTTTTGTAAGGATTGGAGACACTGTTTATTCCAAAACTGGTGCAGGGAAATGACAAAGAGCATGCTTGGAGGCCAGAGAGAGTCACCAGCTACTGCAAATTGTCTGGTAGGTGAGTGGGCAGGGCAAACTCTTCTGAGAAGGTACGTGGGTATCCTGGATATCAGCATTGTTGCTTTTTGTAATTAATTATACAGTTTTAAACTATTTAAATATAGTTAGGTGTCCTTAAATTAAGAAACACAGTAAATGTAGATGGTATTTGAATGTGCTTAATAGTCCTCAGTCATTAAGCAAATTTTCTCTGTGAGTTTTTCTATGGGCATACATGCACATTTAACTCTTTCTTCAACCCAGTTGACTATGTTGCTTCCTCAAAGAGTACAGCGTGTCTTTAAATCTCTGTTATGCCACATTTATTGTATTTTCTTTTTTAAAAAGGAAACATTCTTCTTTTAAACTTAAAAACTCCGGCTTTTAAAAGTCCAATTCCGTAAAGTTTGAAGGTTGTTTGACATTCTTTAAAAGTTCAAACCAACTGTAAAAACAAAAGCAAACACAGATTTTTTTCCCCGAACTGGAATATAGAGAAAAATCTTTCCATTGCAGACACAAATCTCAGGTGTATCATGTACCCAGCCTTATTTTTTTTCTCTCCTATTAGACACCTGAGGAAATAAAGGTGCTTGTAACATGAAGGAGAGAAAAGGTAGTTCAAGTTTATATTAACCAAACATGAGAAGAGAAGCAGGAAGCAATATCTGAAGTCTGAAATACTTTTTGGAAAGGACTATGACAACTTCTTTGTAACCAGCAAATAAAACACATTTTAACTTGATGGTTCTTCTGACCAAATGCTCCTGTAGCAAGGCAATACCTTGAATAGCAATGACATTTTGCTCTTCTGTTAAAGGCTTTTGGGTTCATGTATTTAGAGGCCAGAAAGGCCCATGATGACTTCCTAAAGAAAGCAAGTAGTGGAATTCAATTCACTGATGTCTGCACAAAGTCCCTAGCTCCTATTTGAGTATAGGCTTTAGTAGACATCCGGTTTTGTTTTCGTCACATTCTATAATGAGAAATCTACTGGGTCCCACAGAAAACTGTTCAATAGTTATTTCTTTCTCAAAAGCGAGAATTTCATGTTGTATTTGAATATTTCTAATTTCAGCTCCCTGGTGTTTCGTATCTCATTATCCAAAGATGTTAACATGCATTCAGCATCAGGCTCAGACGCGATCACTGGAGCAACTGTTGCCCCATCTGCTCACTCACCTCTTCCCAGAGGCTGCTGCCCACCAGAGCAGGGATGGCTAAATGTCTCCTGAAATGACAGAGTTTACAATGATAAACTGATCCTGGGCAGCAATTTACAAGAATTGAAGACCTAACTGGTTCTTACTGCAGCCAGAGTTTGATCTTTGGCTGCATGCATATCAATATTTTAATGTACTAATCTTAAGTACCTCTTATCTCCGTGGATGTAGTTATGATCAAAAACTTCCTAACCTTCTCTTTGAATAGACTGACCTCTGAATCCTTCCCTGTAAAATGTGCCTCTGAGACCCTCAATTTTGTAACTCTTTTCTGAGAGTTTCATATTTCCACATGTGGACATGAGACTTTGATAACCCTTTCTGAACAACTGTCCTGCAGTACGTCTTAATCTACATAGACCTCTCGTCACTGAAGAAAGGTGACCCTGTCATACAGAGGCTTCTTTGCAAATAAAGTTCTCAATTATGGAAGTGTGACCTGGTGCCAGACTACTACAGAAAAATGTGGGTTATGAAGTTTTGATATTTAAACACCCCATTTAAATACCACTGATAAAAAAAAAAGCAAATGACAAAATTAAGGACATTTGGATTACATTTTGTTTCTTCATTTTTCACTGCTGTAGTGGAAAAAGTTAACAGAATACAAAACTTTTGCATTGCAAAGACTTTTTTTTTTTTTTAAGAGAAGTATGTTCTTCCAACAAAGAGTTAATAGTTTAAAGCAGGATAGCAGGACAGTCCATTTCCATGTCGAAGTTCACTGGAGTAACTGCAGTACCACGGATGACCAAATTAATATGTATGAGAATGTCCAATATATATATATGCAAAACCTCATTGTTTTTATGGTAGCTCATTATGCAGCAATTCAGTGAAGTCAGCAGTGTAGGCTGAATTCAAGTTACTTTGCAGTGAATTGGAAATCAGAAGTATGAGCTACCTTGCATTGCTGAAGTAGGTGAAGTTCATTAATGTTCATTTTGGGAATGATTTAATGATGAGCAGTTGATACATTGCCAGCTCCTAGTCAGCTCAATATCAACTCATTAGCAGGAAGCTGGACTCTGTGTGAGTTGTTCTGAGACTTGTGCCTCAAACACAAGTGTAGGAGAGCAATAATTTTATTAGAAGAAAAAAGATTTCAGTATAACAAACAATATTTTAAAAATAAGACGAGAGTTTATAGAAGTAATGTTGGAACTGCCTTGGAATTGCTTTCCAGGAAAGCTCTCACCCTTAAAAAATAGAGCATGAATAACAAGGTATGTCAATGTCTTTCTCATGCTAACACAAACCCAATATTCTTTCTAACTGCTAGAAGCTGCTTATGTAGACGACTTGCTATCTTATACTTTAGATCTGGGAAATCAACACAGAATTTAATTTAGACTCAGTAGCGAAAAACAAATCGGTAGCACCATATCAAAAGCACAAACTACATCTGGACTCAATCAGTTTATGTACAACATTCAACACACTTGAAAGCACACCACCCACAGCAACATCTCCCAGCATGCTAAGAGCTTCCAATGCTACCTTCTCTGCTTTCTTCTCCTCATTCAGAGTGTGTTCTTAAAAAACGGACAAATAAACAAACTGTGTTTTCATGATTCATGTCTTCCATAATCTTGGGTCTGAAGCACTACCTCTTCCTATTCCTGCCTTCCTTCATTTATTGTCTCAGGCATCAAACAATGTGATCCATAAACTCCATTCATTTGGCACATACTTTGCAGCTCCCAAGACATTTGGATGCCACAGACTCACATCTCTTTCCAGATATGTTATTTGGGGATCCCAAATACCTGAGATTATCTTTTGTTTGTATAACCAAATCACTGATATATAGACTTAATTGTGTCTGTTTTCATTTATCTGCTTAAACAAGCAAAAAATACTGAAAGATAACAGCATTGTTGATTGATTTGACTGTGTGACGTTTGCTGCAATCCTCATGGGCCACCAAGCCAGCATTAGGTTTGCAATGACAAGAAGTCATCTCCAAAAACTCTAGGAGGAGGAGAGCTGCCGGTGCTGGGAAGAAATTCAGTTCCTGTAGTAAAGAATCATTTGTTTTGGTTTATTCACCCCAGTGACAAATATGAAGGCAATGCCAGTAAATCAGCTGTCAGCTGACAGCAAAAGACTTTGCTCCAAAAAAAAATAATTGCAAACTAGGATCTGCCAGTTTCACGCCTATGAGTTTAAAAATACTAATAAAAACAGGAAAACGTGTGACAGGAAACTGATTTATACAAAACCCAGCAAACCTCCGTTATTTGTGAAGTAAAGTTTTCTGCCTCTTAGAAATGATCCCCTAGAAAAATTCATAGCCTGAAGATCTCGTTATCCTATGGATATTTTGAGATGACCTTGCTCAGGTCTGGACTTTGGGGGTAGATCCTGCTTTTCCCAGCCAAGTCACAGCAGTGGATTCTTGTGTGCTTATTGCCTCTTAGGTGCCTAGCCAGCCATTGTGGCTTAAGAAGAGAGAGCAGAAGCTGATCATGTTTTTGATGCAGAGGTATTGCACTTTCCCTTTGCAGGCAAGCCAGTAGCTGTGAAAGAATTGGGAAGAGAGGAGAGAAGTGGAGCCAGAAAGTCTAAAGATGCAAGAAGGAAATTCTTGCTAAATTTTTGGATAATTGTATCAATTTTTTGTTCCTAGGAAAAAACAATTTTCTCCTGGTATATTGCATTTGTTCAAGTAGAGCCATTAAAAGCATGGTAATAATAATTTGTGAGGCAGCTTGTGATCCATGCTGCTCTTTCCTCCTTCTTCAACCTAGTTTAACTTTAAAAACTTCCTATGTTATTGTCAAATACTTATTGAAGCTAAGAAGATAAATGCAGCAAATCATCTCCTGTTAACAGGTAAATTACAGGTTCTCCCTGCTGGAAGAGCCAACAAATGTTTTCTGTAAAGGGTAACCATTTTCATTGAGTTTGCACTGAAAAATACAGATAATCTCTGTGAAGCAGTTTACAGAATGGAACACTGGGAATATTAGGAACTTAATATTTCACCTTTTACCAAGAATGGTTGTCATACTATGCCAGGCACTTTAATGAAGAAATTAGCAATAAGCATTTACGACTGTATCTTCAAGAGAATTGTAACCAGCTTAGGTGTACAAAATATTTGCACTGGAGGAAGTAAAAGTTAAGTTAGTGAACAAAAGGTGTGGTATTACATCCAGTCCAGGTAAACTGTGCAGCGAAAGAGAGGCTATGCATTTCTATACTACAAGCCACCACTGTTCTGCAACTTGTAATTTTTTCTTCCTTTGAATAGTCTCATGTAGGCACCTGGGTCTCTTTTATGGCAACTACAACGGCAACTACCTCATACTCAGGAATGTATTTTAGAATAAGGAGATTTATGCTTACATTTCTTTTCTATGCCTTAAATGTGCAGTTTTTCTAGAAATAACACAGGGTTTTGATGACGTGTGTCAAGGTTTTCTTGAGGGTGTTTGATGTTGGTGTTAAATGCTATGGGTAGAGAGCTGCTGGCTTGGCTATAAATGGTACCTGGCCATGTGAGCTGGGGCCCCAGAAAGCCAGAGGCCATGGTACCTCCCCGTCTGCCCTGCTGCTGCCTCCTTGTCTATCAGCTGTTGTGCAATGCAGCCAGGCCTGACCATACCTGTGACTTCAGCTTCATAACACAGTGCTGTTTTCTTGTCTCCTGCAGGAGGGTCTCATAATGAAAGCTAAATACTGCTTTGCTTAGTTTCATGACATACTCTTTTTATTCATGGCAAAGAAAGCAGAGTCTCCTCCAAGTTCTCTGCTATTTCCCCTTCTTCCTTTATAATTTTCAACTTTTTTCACTATCCCCTACCAGCTTGAGCTGGGTGGAAAATCGGCACTTCCTGCTTGCTGATGTCAGGCTGTGATGGGTGCTTTATGCTACATTGCAGCCTTTCTGCTGAATTTGGTTCTGACATAAACTGGTAGGACAAGCTGTCAGTTGTCACTCTCATGATGTTTTACTTGTGAATGTGTTCTTCGATATCCTTTTCCCCAAAGGACAGTCAGACACTCCTCTCTTGCCTGCTCTGTTTGTTATCTCCCCGTTTTTATTGCTCCGACTGTGCCGGATGCAGAGAGGCAGTTACTCCCCTTTAGAAGTTTGCACTAGGCCTTAACCGAAGACACGGACACAGGTATTTTTGTGGTCCAAGGAAGACATTAAACATCTGAGGTAGGAGGGGGATGACCCTAACCTATGAACAAAGCTGGTGCCCTGTGGAAACCTTAGCTAATTACCTCTAGATGAAGAAACTGTCATGGTCCACTGGCCGAAATGTTGGAGGCTGTTACCTGAGCAGTTCCATGGGCTCCGGGCAACGAGCCAGTGCAGCTTCCAGCCTTTGCCAGTCCATTAGCTGCAAGCTACTAATATGACACATCCCTCACGACTTGTGTCCTCTAAAGACACTGCTGGATTCAGTCCCAGATCCCAGCTCCTACATCATGTGCTATTTCCAGATTTTAATTTTCTTATTAGAAACAAACTAGCAGAAACAAAAGCCTAACTATTCCTTGCTGTTTAGAAAGCACAGACAGTTGACACCATGGTGACTGCTTTGGTGTACAGCAGCACTGGTGGGAAGTGTCAGCCCACTGGAAACCTCACTGTGGTGCTGATGCCATGGCCCAAAGATCCATGAGAGCATTCCCAAATCACCTTGACAGAAGTCTGCAGGAGAAAGATGTGGCAGCCCCAGGCCTGCACTTTCAGGAAAATACCTCTCAGGGCCTGAACAAGCACTGGTGTAAGCTGAGAGGAAAAAGGGCTTGCCTAGACCTTGCTTGCCTGGAATGTGAGGGTGACTCCCTGTCCTAATGCTTACTGGGGGCAGCAGAAGGCAGCAGCCCCTGCACAGTATCCCTGGGCTGTGCTGGCAGCAGTAGCTAAAGGACTGGTGTGTGCTTCTTGCTGGTACAACTAACACTAACACTTTCACTTCATAAAGGACACCTCTCCACCTCTGTGAGACAGCTCAAAGCTATTTTAAACAGACACCAGCCTTGTCCAGCAAAACCCAGACAACACTGACATCTCTAAATGTGGAAGGAAAAGCATCTGAGTGAACACAATAGTGAAGGGTCACTATCCCAGTCAGCCAAAAGCACAGCATCCATCCCACACTGGCCATTAATCTCACTGAGTAATGAGAGTCTGGGGAAACTCCTTCCTTCCTCTAGTGGGAAGAGACAGCTGGGCAGAGCCCTGCCAGAAACACAGCACTGGTCAGGCTGGGTGACAGATGCTTACTGGACAAGCGGAGGTTTCCTGTGGGAAAGCTGACCTGTGCCAGGGTTCAGGGCTGTGCTGGAGGACCATGGCATTGGCTGGCAGCACTGCCAAGGCTGTGTTTGTGTTGCTTTGCTTTGAAAAGGACAGGAGGCATTCGCCAGTCTGCCTAACAGGTGAAACAGCCAGAAGCAGTCCTGCAGCCGTCTGAACCACTGCCATGTCAAAACATCAGTCACCTTTGGCTTTTGTAGTTTTGCTCTCTATGGACTTGTTTTTTTAATTGAAGGTTAAATTCCTGCCATAATCTACAGCATTTAAGTAACTTTTCCTCCTGGAAAACTACTTCATAGGAAACCTCACGGTACTGACAAGAGGAAGATGGAGCAATGTCAGCATGCTGGCTTCAGACACAGAGCTATCACACGCATACCAGCAGTTTTGGCCAAAAGTGCTTTTTCATCAGTCTTCAGAGCCCAGCAAAACTCATTCTACAGACCCCTTCATACCAATACAAAGGTGCTGTACATAGGCACTGTCTGCTCCTGCTTCACCGTGGAGGGGCAACTCCAGCTGGGTGTGCTGTGCCCCTGCCACTATAGTAGACAGCTGATTGCCTTCTGTATGGGCAGCAGTGGCCACAGATGGCCGTAGGTCTCTCACCCAAGGCCATTCTATTGTTAACGGTGGAAACAGCTGGATCCACTTCCTTAGGCTATTTGTTACTGTTCCTCAACAGGTGGCTGTCAGCCTACAGCTAAACTGATGAGGGAACCCAGGAAGGCCCTTCAGTGATGCTGTGTTGGGTTCCTGAGGCCCTTGGGTTGTTTTTCTGTGGTGAGTAAAGCTAACCTAGCTGGGGCATGATGATAATTGCTCTTATAGTCTGTTTTGTGGCTCTGTTGTGTCAATTTGGACCTTTAGCAGGTGCACTATAATTGATGTTAATTGTGTAAGTAATATTTTAGCCTTGCACAGATGTTTTTGCAGTAAGTGACCACAAGCTAAGAAAGGAAGGCATTTGATCCATACGTTATTTTAGTTTTCCTGAATACACACGTTGTTATTTAACCTTGCTTCTGATTCTCTGGTTCCTAGAGTCCTTTAATATTTGGATATTTCTTAGAAGCAGATTTGGTGCACAGTTTTTTTCTGTACCACCACTACTTTCAGGCAAGGGTAAGGGTGTCATACAGCCTTCAGTTTCAGTTGACTGTGGCAGATCAGGCTATAAGCATGGACAGCTTGTAAAGGTCGAAGGACAGCTTGCTGTGTTCACCCACTGCTCTTGTGTTGTTGGTACTCTCTGAGGAGGAAACAGACTGGCAGCTAGTGCTGCTGTCAGGGCTACTTTCTGCCTCACAGCTCTTTTATGCACCCAGAGCTGGCAGCTGGGTTACCAGTATAGGACAGAGAGGGCTGTAAGAAATACCCACTTCTAAACCTGTTTCAGCCAGCAGAAGCTATCAGCACTCCCAGCTGCCCATCAACAAGAATAACATCCCTGCAGCTTTCTTGGTGGAAGCTCCCTACTTGACTCCAGCTAAACCAGGTTCCTGAGTCCTCTGCTCATGCTGTTTGAGGACAGGGATACCTTTTGATGTGGGGACTTGTGAAGTTTCTTGGTGCACACCAGGGCTGAAGGGCAGCAGGTCTTGCTGTCCTGAGGTCTGGTCCCTCAGCTGTACAGTACATAATTGTAGTCCTGCAGGCAAGCAGCTGGGCCTCGAGGACTGAATAACTACTTCTGCCCTTCTTGAAATGATGTTTCAGAAAATAATAACCCATGAAAACTTAACTAGTCAGATTATGAATACAGTCTAGCAGGTGCTTTGGTATGCAGATAGCCAGAAGAAAGCTTACAATTTTTTGTGCACGTATATTTCCGAGTATAATGTTCCAGTAACATTTTCCTGTCTGTGTGTACAATTAACTTCTTGTAATATTGTACAGTTTTTGAAAAGACCACTCTTCTGTTTTGTGGTAGCTTTCCCAATTCTTACACTTGCTGCTTTGTTTGGATCAGGCTGTAATCTTTCTGAAGAAACTCAATGTCTCAGAAAAGTTATGAGTCTATCAAAAAGCAGCAGTTTAATTTTATAGGCACACCCGTGAATTTAATTCTCTCTCTAAAACTTCTCGTAAGTCCTTAAAGGGTCAATCCAACCTCAAGGTGGGAAGTTTTGATTGCATGGTCTCAGTAAACTGCATGATATATAGACATGGTGAACCAGACAATGAGTGGTCACTAATCCTGAAACCCGGCCAAGTCACTTGTAATTCAAAAAGCCACTGCATTTAAAATGAAAAGTTTCTCTTTTGATAAAAATGCATTTATTATTTCTTTATTATATTTCTTACTGCTGTCATCCATTAGTAACTGCCAGCAGGTGCTAGTAAGGTCATTGGTAGTTAAAGGTTTTCCCCACCTGGGGAAATGTCTGTGAACTATAAATGCTAGGACGTGGCTATTCTTCTCCCTGTCCTTTCTTAAAGTGAAGTAAAATGTTTTTATACACTACATTGTATCAGCTCATACAAAGGGTAATCTCTACCCTCAGGAGAGTAGTGCTAAAGGGGAGCAGGACTTCTGAGCTGGAGAAAACCTGCCTACTAGTGCAGCTTGCTTTCAAAGAAGATGCATTTTGTGCTATCGCTATTAAGTGTTACAGATAACAATGGTATTTCTTCCTAGTGTTTCACAAAAAAGTCCCAAACCCTTTTCTATTTCATCCAGTAGGTGAGATGATGACCCTTTGTTTTGAAAAATTGGAGGTAGCTGTAGAACATGTTTTAAAGATTGCTTTTAAAGTGACCTTGTTATGGTAGTAAGTTTTTAAGTTTTCTTAGCAGTGGCCTTAGCCAAGCCAGACTTCAAATTTATCCAAAAGTTTTCTAGAAGGAAGGAAAAAAAAGAAAGCAGATGAAGAAAATGTTAGCCCAGGCAGTGCTTAAAAATATGGGGAGGATGATAATGACCAGACAGAAAAAGTTGCTTGCACTGTTTAAATTCAGGCTAAAATTTATTTGCTTTCTTTTTATGCCCATGTGTCTCCTATTGTGTGCTCCTTTTAACCTAAATCAAAGCTGTGGCCAGTACTCTTTATGAAGTACTGATATCTTGACAAAACAAAAGTACCTGAAATCTCTGGACTGTCTACTCTTTGGGATATTCACTGCAATTTTGTAATTTTCAGCAATTTAAGGAATGTAAAATTGCTACTCTGAAGTCCATGTGAGCTCTGACATTTATTTCAGTAGGGCCAGTGTTTGAAAGGGTCTAGTAACCTGATGAGCTCCCTCTTTATGGATGGTGGGTAGCTCATGTGCTTACCTGAACCTGTTACATGCTTATCTAAACCTACTGAGGTGTTTGTGTCATTTAATATGAAGAATAACTACGATTTTTCATGGATTTTTTTTTTAATGCCAAAAAAGGCTGAAAAGCCAAAGGAAGAGAGATGCTATGACTAAACACACACCTTGGTGAAACTTGAGTGCCAATCCACTTAAGTATGCTGGCTCAAACTCAGGGGCGTGCCCGGGACCCTCTGCAGGGCAGTCCACACGCTATAGGTAGGCCCTGTGCTTACAGAGCTGCATTAGATAGAAGCTCATTAAAGCTATTACTAGGCAGAACAATTTAATTTGTCTTCAGTGACAAGAAAGCAGTTTTTAACTGTTACACAGTGAAAGGGCAGTGGATGCACCAAAGCATTTTTGGTTTTAGTGACAGGTGAATTAGCTGAGGTTGAATCATTAAGTTCTGTATTAGTGTTGACCTTGCCTAGCTGCTACTAAAACCTGCAAGCACCTGTGGCCCCTTGCAATTTACAGCAAGATAGCAATACCAAGTTTAAATTTAAAAAAAGTGGACATCCTCTCCCCACCCATTATCTTTGTGTTAGAGAAGAGAGTACCCTCAGACCTGAGAGACCTCTTAGTCATCTGGCCTCAGTAAAATATTCTCTTTATATTGTCTATAATTGAATCTTGTCTCTGGGACAGAAAAAGCAAGGAAAGAAAGACTATGGGACATTGGAAAAACAGAGGGGAAAAGTGCAACGGGATAGTAAGAGATGAGAGATGCAGGAAACCTGATTAATATAAAAATCATCCTGGAAAGCCCTGAAGTATTCTGATTTGTACTTTGTCTTATTTATACATCTTCACATTGTTTTCTGTTTGTTCCTTAAGTTTAGAAAATGATGATTGCTTCATATTTTGCAATTATTAATGGTTTTAATAGACTAAATCTGTGGTAATGTCTCTGCAACCTAATAAAGCTGGGTAGTTTGTAATGCAGGGCATTAGGATTTCTGTTCTTACTGTATTGGCAAGAGGGAATATGACAAAAAGGGATAACAATTCTAAGAGCATGCAAACAAAAGCCAGGAAAGACTTGTGAGTCTTTTGACTCAGAATAAAATGAATTTATAATGAAACAGTCTTCACAAAGAGAAACCCTTATTGCTTCACTGAATGTTATTTTCTAGAGCTATTTGACAGTGTTGCTCATATCTTGGAATCTAGAGAACAAAGAGAAATGATTTTCATTTCTTTTCCACTAAAACATTCCCTTGATGTTTGGGTTCAATTTTGATGATACTCTAATAGGTTGTTGCGCTTGTATATACAGCTTCCATTTTAAATTCTAGAGTATCGTGTGTATCCTGAACCCTCAAATACCTGCATGGTGTTGGACAGTAGTGATACCCTTGAACCATGGGAGTGGAAACTGAGACATTGAATGTGACTTCCTTAGTATGCTCCAATCCATCTGAGGCAGCATTGAGAGAACAATCCAACAGACTTCATCCTGGCTTTTTTTCTTCCCTCCATGTGTACTGTGAAGCTGGATATCCCCTTGAATTACTGGGATCCCATCTGCTTCTCTTGCCAGAGGAAAAGCTTAGGTTTGCAGAAACATCTCAAAGATGAGATGAATGGAAAATCCTGATAAACCTGTCCATGGGTTGGCACTGTGTGTGAGTAAAGCCAGAACATGGTGCGGGGACCAGGATTTTCAGAGATGTGTGAGTGGATCTTCCTGTAGCAGTTTAGGAAAGAACTCGAGCTGGTCATTTAGTCCGAACCAGCAAAATGGGTCTTGCTATCCATGGAAACTGCTGTTCCTTGCTGCCCTTCCTGTGCCTGTGAAGGGGAGGACCTACCCTTGCCTCAGCTGTTCCTGTGCAAATTGTGTGGAACGGAACAAAAAAGACAGTTTGCAAGCAGGTGTGGATGAGCAGGCCACAGGGCCTTGACAATATGCTCCTACAGAGGGGGCAGCTTCTGGTAGAAAGTGTGGTTAGCTGGAAATAATATTGTTTTATCATACTTTTTGTGTATATCTGGAGCTTGAAGAGTTGAAAGGTAATGGATTTTTTTCCCTCAACAAATCTTGTGTTATGTCCAAATGAATTGTTTCATTTTATGCCTGTCTCTTGGGCTCTTTAAAGTAGGTTTTGGACTTTTTCTTTGCAGAATTCTGAGGAAGAGCTACTAATCAGCTTGTAGGTATACTTGCTCCCCACTATGTATTTGCATACTGTAAGCTGCTTTCAATTCTAATTAAAATCATTGTGATTGCTTTACGAAGCTGTTTTTCAAAACCTCTGGCACTGAGCTGTGGACAGAAAAAAAATCTGAAAACTTCAATAATATGTTACACAGTGCATTGAAAGAAGCTTTCTGAATTGCTTCTTCCTTTCCTGTAAATCTTCCCATCAAATCCCCTTTATATGCCCATTGCTAGGCACCAAATAAGTAACTATTATGCTGCTTGCTTTCTCTGCTGCATACCTATAAATGGCTACTGCCTGTCTTACTGAGAAGACAAGAGATCACTTTGTACAAGGTCCAACACAGGCAGGAAAGAAGAGGTAAAACCATGTGATCTCTCACACAGCTTCCTTTTGTGCCATCTAACATACTTATCTTAGCAGGAGGAATAATTTTGGTCTTTTGTGTGTGGATAAACGTGATAGGATTGAAATATGAGTCTATATCCACAATACCTTCAATGCATTGTCCTAGAATACTGCAACAGATTTAATAACATATCTGGCTGGATGGACAAAGACCTATTTGATCTTCTTCCATTAGCTTTACTATCAATGGAACCCAAAGCAGAAGGTTTCCTCTCCTCAAGTTTAAGGGGTTGTTTTACTGCTTTTGCACACTGGTCCACTGCTACAGCACAAGCGGATACCAGCACTTGATATTACCTCTCAGCTGGAGGATCAATGAGAAGAGTTAGCAAGAAGCTGTTTGTGCTGTGTTAGACCTCATTTTGAGTTTCCCCCATATCCTGGAAATCATAACCTTTTATGGAACAGATCAGTTCCAGCAAGCAACAATTACATGAGGGAAGCTAGAACACCCACTTTCCTGTTGGTAGGTGTGGGTGCCTGAGTTTCACCTACTGCCTACCTTCTCCAGTTTACTAATTCGAAATAATATTCATGAAAAAAGGAGTATTTAGCTCCTTATACGAAACACAGAAGGGCTGATTTCAATGGCTGCTCTTTGTCTATTAGGTGGTCTGTTCCATCTCTATTTTCATGGTGCTTACCAAGGAGCAATGGTACGGGTGCTTCCTAGCTGAACCAGGGGATTGTTGAGCTGGGGCTAGCTAGTGATGTCAGTGAAGGTGTAAAGTAGCGGTATTCATTCAATGAAAAATGTTTCTTAAACACACAATTTCTGTGCTTCAGCTGATCTCTGGAAGTATTCTAATGGCTTCCCACTCCTAAGAATCTAAGTGTAGCAAGTTTTGAATTCTAAAAAATTCCATTCAGTAGATTTCCCTGTCTCTTTGCTACATCTTGTACAGTTTGATTCTCCTATTAATGAGAAAGAAGTTACTTAGCATTGTTAATGCCTTCATCTTATGACTCTTCAAATCATTGACTAATAGGAACCCATTGTGTTCTTTATGGTTATTCTGGGTAATAATAGTCCTAATAGTTATTTGTATAATATTTTTTTATAAATTCCTCACCTCCACCCACAGTTTTTATGCATGGATGACTTGGGAAGAAGTGACTCACTGTTGTCAGGCTAACACATTTTATAATAACTTAACAACTTATGAACTTCTTAAGCTTTAAATACCTTGTGGCAGGACATACTTATGTATCCTGTAACTATATTTAAAAGTTTTCTGCTTATTCTCTCCTGCTTTTATGCTTGATGAAATCTCTCAGATGGCCCAGCTCTTTGTGGGCTCAGTATAAAACTGGAAAGTGCTCATGACTAGATACACTTTTTAAAAATCACGTATGTGATGTAGATGGATATTCATGCAGTGATTTTAGTCTGGTTGCATCATCTCAGGTGGTGAGTATAGCCAAGCCAAAGCCTGAGACAGGGGAATGTACAACTATGGATCTGAACAGGGTAATGTAAATACCACCAGAGTGCCACAGGAGCAGGGTTAACTACAAGAACATGAGTGGGTATAGCAGCCTCTTCCCTCCTCTGATTCAGTTCACACTTCAGAGTAAAGAAGTATTCATAAGTTAGGTTTTTGGTTGGTGTGTTTTGCTGTTTGTTTTTCTTAAAGGAAATTCTAAGAATGTAGTAAACTTTGGTTGGGGATGGGAAACCATAACAAAACACCAAGTCTACTATGTGGGACTGACTAAAGCCTTCAGATTTCTTAGCCTTCAGATTCACCAGAAACTCTGGTCTGATATTGCATACTAACTGGCCTGGGCTCTTGGAAAGCTGTGTGATACATTTAATAATAAAACTCTAAAATAGCTATGTTCCTCTTGATTTAGGATTTTGCTTTGGAAATTTCTTGGTGTGGTCATATCTTTTGTTCTCGTTTTTGTCCTGCCATGCAAGCCTAAAGTATAAAGATTAATAGGTTTTGGGGCCCTCCATGTAACTTTTTTTGATCTCTCCATTGCAGTAAGCAAGCCAGAAAAGTCTGGGTGTGGTTTCCCTTCCTGCTTCCTTCTTTTGGCAACAGTACCTGGTGGGAAGCAGTACACCAGGTTTGCTTTCCCTTTTCAATCATGCTCTCTATCTCAAGGCCTAAATGTTGTGATTCAGTTTGTTCTACCTCTGGCTTTCTCCTCTTTACACCATCCCCTCAGGGAAAACTACCAAAGACCTGCCTTCATTATGCTGGAACTCTGAAGGGTAGGATACCAGCTCTCAGGCAAACCACAAGTCACTCATAAACAAGGACATATTGCCTTTATGTTATAGACCTTTGCTGTTAGATTTCTACTGTTCAGCTCTACTATGAAAATCTTAAGTGTACTAATAGTCTGATGCAGGGTTCTGCTCTGACAACTGCACTCTAGAGCAAGCTCCTTAAGGATTACTTATGAAATAGTGCAAAATTAGTAAAGCAAAATACTGCATTATGTTTAGAGCTGAAATGAAACCTGCACCTTCCCATCCTTTGGAATATTTGGGAAAGGAAATAAAAAAACCCAACCCTATTTAGGATTGAAGCAGACCTTTCGAAATATTTGTAGAAAGAAAAATATAGAAAAAACAGGTCTGAAAATTTGGAAATGCAATGGGATTCTTGCACACTGTCCAAAGGCTGGGGTTTGGTTCAGCTGAGGTCTCTTGGCTGCCAGCTTTATGATGGATGGGCAGGACAGAAGTCCAAAACTCCTGAGACTACTTGCTTTGTCTGGGATCTTGGGGAGCCTGGAAAACATTTCACCTTGCTTCAGAAGCATTTGTCTTCTTCTACTAATTGCCTCATTGTTTTCTACTCTGTTTTCTTTTTACCACTGTAAAAAATACTGGCTACTCAAAAATCTCTTTTGCAGTCCTTTCTGAAAGGAGGCGTAGTTACCGAAAGGTGGTTCTCTGCTATTTGCAAAACTTAAACACTGTACTGATCTGTAAGACCTCAACATCTCTCTTGCCTCAGGTGAAAAACCAGTCCTGTTTGATAACTGACCTTCCTAGGAACAGAAGCTTCTCCAGAAAGACATCAGATCTATTGGTTTCCAACTGCTGCTAGGTAAAAGTCATCAAAGCGCACAAGGGAAACCTAGTTTCACTGGCTGCTTAGCTCAATTAACATGTTTCTTAGAATAATCCCTAAAATAGTATGAACCAACGTGGACTTAATGTGATTGCATCTCAGACCCTTTGAAGGGAGATGACTGCAGTTCATTATTGATAGGATTTACTGAGTAGATGTCAAGTAGTTATATATAAAAAAATCCCCAACAAAACACTTCAGAGTTTAGACTTATTTTGTTGTCTACCTGCTTTTGGAAGAGGAGTGGACAGTACAGGGTCAACAAGCCTTTCCCTTGGTAGGCAAGTGGCTTGCGTTCTCACTTTGTGTACAAATGGACTCAGTGTGTACTCAGTTTGCATAATGGATTAATTCCATTAATCAGTTTAATTCCTCATTAACAAAGTATCTGATGATTGGCTAGCAACACCTCATACTGCAGTCAGATTTTTTGGGATTGGAACAGAAGTGGCATGTGACAGGAGAATATCCTTGGATATATCTGGCTGAAGTCTAATTCTTCCTTTAGATGCTTAATTTAAATGGCATAAATTTCTTGACATCACTGGACTGGGTTGTGACTTTACAATGTCTCCCAGCAGTAGACTGAATGAGACTTCTCAGCCTTGGCATCATGCCTCTTGCTCTGATAGTACCCTGCTGCAAAAAATTGCACTGCCAAGGTAGTTTTTTACTATGCTGGCCCAGGTGAGTTGGCTGCTGGTAAAAAGCAGGAAGAGACAGCAATGGACCAAGACCCTCCCCACCTGTAAAAGGAGAGAAGATTGGTTTCTCCTTCCCTTGCAAATGCAGATTTTGTCTGTGGGCAGCCTTTGGAATAAAGAGGCTTCTTGTCCCACCTTTCTGAACAAAAGGGGTCCTAATGGGTATGCCCAAGTCTGTCTCAGCACCTTCAAAACAATGTGGAAATCTTCTGAAGATAGTAGATAATTATATTCCGCTATTGCAGCTTATGTTTATTTCCTTCTCTGCCCAAAACAGCTGAAAGGAAGAAGAAAACATTTCTCTATGCTTTTAAAAGGAAACTATTACAGCTACTGGTATATCTGAGACTAAAATGAGAAACAGCCATTTGAGAAACATTTGCAATTAGTGCTCGCTTGTTCTCGCCTTATTAACGTTTCCCACCCCCAACATCCACACACCTACACATGTAGCCGTCCTTCCCCAGCTCATATTAAATTGTGTCTTCTGGTGAAATGCAATATATAGTAGGATATAGAGCATGAATCTAGTAAGACTGTACTCGGTAATCCAATTCTGGGTTTTTTCTTTCTTATCCTTTATTGCTCTATTTTGTCCTTATTGAAGCTCCAATATGTTGCCTGGATTGTTTTATATTCCCCAAGTTTGCTCTCTAATAGCTGGGTATGCCCAGCAGTTACTGCCTTTCAGTTTTGTTCCTTTCCTTCAGAACAGAAAGTTCGGGGTTTCTGTAGGCTGTGATGCACCACTTACAGTCCTTCAACTTTTTGATTGCAGTAATCACCTGGCTTTGCAATATCAGGACTTGCATGAAAGCATCCCATGAGGACCAAGTAGAGCAGGTTTCTCTAGATTCAAGTTGAATAAATTCTTCACTATTCACTATCTCTTACATGAGAGTGAATGTGGTTGGTCTTCAGTTGGATGGTGAGTCCTTAGATGAATTCTCTGTCATTTTGTATAACTTTACATTTTTTACTTTTTTGTTTCTAAAAAGCAAATCAAGTGGTGATCTAGGATATACAGTATTGTTCAGGTTCAAAAGTACAGCATATGATGTTGGAAATTCGGATATGAAATGGCTGGTACACTGACAATACGGTTTTGTAGATAAGTTTAAAGGAAGAAACTTAATTTCAATTAAAATAAATTGTAATGAAATTGGAGTTTTTCATCACTAATTGTCCAAAAAATGACTGGAAATTCTGAAACTTTGCACAACAGCTCTGTCCACTGGTATCCAATAAACATGTCCCAATCAATTACTTTGAGCTAAGGTTTTGTTTCAGTCTCTGAGTTTACACTGTGTGGAATCAGTAAATGTTGTGGGAAAGAAGCAGCGGATAAATGCTGAATGTGTGCCATTATTGCAAAGCTGAGGTAGTATATCTTTACAATAAGTCAGTACAGCTCAAGAGATTGAGGTTACACTGACATTACTTACACTCAGGTGGCTGCATCCATGTCAAAGCTGTGCTCGCTCATTTATGTATGAAACTGAGACTTCTGGGGCTCTTATTACCCCTGTTGTTAAAGAGCTGAGCTCTTTTGTGGTGGCTTTTCTCTCCAGTCCCGCTGCAGGATTAGGAGAGGAACTGGAGGGGGTGGCTTTGCAGTCATGTTTGTTTCCTTCCCCTCTGAAACATGATTGTGAAAGTGGCTCATTTTTACTTTTTGAGTTGGCCTGTATAAGTTAAAAGTTCTTAACAACACAAAAAATAAAGAGTTTTTTTTAATTTTCTTTTTTAATTGGCAGCTGAATCCTTATGAGCAAACTGCTCAAGAGAGCTTGCTTGGGGAGACAGAAGCTGCCTTCTTGCTGGGCAGGAACAGTAGCAGAGGCGCCTGAAACTCATCTTCAAGAAAAAGGGTCACGATTGTGTTTGGATGAGCAAGTATATTCTCTCTCATCATGGCTGCTGTTTTTTTTTTTTTTAAATTTTATTCAGACCTGTGAGTCTTGATGTTGCTCTCTCAGGAGAAGTTTTGTTGTCATTGCCTGTGACTAATTACAGTTCCCCTGCAGTCACTGGCACACACAAATTTTTCATAAAGTTTGTGCATGTATCTCACATCACATCGATAAAGACCTCTTAGACTGCCAACCTCAGCTGTGCCCTTAGCATACCTGCTGAGCTGAGAAGTCATGACTTTTTTTCGGGGTTTTTTTTCTCTGTGCTTCATGGTTTGATGTGCATTCATTTCATGTTTTCAGATCTTCTTCCGGAGAGCTTAAAAACTTACTAGAAAAGAAACAAAGAACGTGAAAGATGCTTATGCAAGTCCTCAGCTGCAGTTGTGATTAGAGCACTAGATTAATGATATACACCTAAGAGGTGGCAATGCCACAGGAGTATGGCCATATCCATTCACCAGACCTAGTGAGGTCAGTAGAAGAAAGTGTGGGGATGACCCCAGCAGAATGTTGCACATCATGATGTCACTGAAGAAGCTGTCTCTGTGGGTCAACAGCTTGTGCTATGAAGAGATAGCTTGAGACTTGGAGGTGCAGAAGAGGTGTCCACAGATTTGAAGACCACCATGGTGTACCTCTGTGCTCATCTCCTGCATAATGCAGCCCATCCTGGGAATAACTTCAGTTGGAACAGATGTAGCTCATCTCCCAAGCCTGCCTCGTTGTCTTCCTCTCCCTGAAGGCAGTGCCTCTCTTCCTTGATGCAGTTTTCCTGGTAAGCAAGGAAGAGCCTTTATCTTCCCCCCACCTCCCCAAGCCCTGCTCCCTACTGGTGCAGCTGCCAGGCTGGAGAAAGGCTGGGTTGCAGGGCTGGGTCCTGCTGTGCTGTGGTGAGGAGGAACAGAACTGGGATACAAGCATTAAGCAAAGATCTCAGTGGCATTGCTGCTGGAAGCACATGACAACCCCGCGCATATGACAACCCTTCCCTTGGCAGTAGGAGTTCTGTAGGCATGTGGTGGGTATTTAGGCTGTGGTGAGTATTTGTTATCCCTTCAGATACAAAATAGGCAGATTACTGCTCACTGCAGGGTGCCAACCTGTGCAGCTCACTGCTGTGCGGGTGTCTTGCTCCAGGTTTATGGGGTATTTTTTTGTTTGTTTTGTCATTGCCATTGTATTAATATTAATGCTATTTATTAAGGAAAACAAAAGCAGCAAAAATCACCTGGGTCACCAAGTCCAGTCTCTCTTGACTGCAGGCAGACAGAGAAAGAAGAGATGTTCTGGAGAACATCTGCTTCTCTGGCTTCACAAACACCCTGTCGCATGCAGGGTGGCCTTTGGTAATGTGGGTCAAGATTCACTTCTGTCTAGAGCACAACAGTTCATAAGGATTTCACCATCTAGATAGTCTATTCATTTAAATGCTAATAAGATTCCTGTTATGTTTTGAAATGTAGAGAGGATCTTTCTTCTTCACCCTTTAATTCCCCTTTCTCCTGTTTTTTACAGTCTTGCTTTAGCAGTTCAATCTGGTATTGCAGATAAGAAACACTTGATTTAGCCAGGGTGAAAGTATCCTCTAGGTGTACTTTTCAGAGTAGTGCATGCTGGATCTGAGTGGTTCAAGCATGGGCAGAAAAACTCTCCACCTCTTTGAACTTGTTCCACTGAGGACATTGGCTTTTGTTTTGCTTTCAGAGCTCTGGTACTGAGAACAAAGACCTATTCTACCCAGACAGGCTCTTGTGTTTTACCCAGGCAGTTTCCTACAGAGATGGCAAATGCACCTTTAAGGGCTCCACAAGTGGCCACTGGGGACTTGCTGCTCAAAGAGGGCAAATCCAAGATAACAATAGCATAGTTTCCATGGGAGCCTGACTCCCCTTAGGAAAGGATGGCGCTTTCCCCACAGCGTTGAGCTGGACCAGAAATAGAAGCAGGCTGCCTCTGTGTACCACGTGGCTTTAATGACTTCATAACAATGACATGAGTAACCCTGTGAGAATGCTGTAAGATGACAAGAAGCTGGAGATAGTGCTGCACATCGTCTTCTCATTATGTATTCTAGATGTGTAACAGAACACGAGTCCAAAAGTATATAATTTAAATAAGGCACAGCTATTTTACATTACTCTGATGTGTCTCTTGGGAATATACATTAGAATTAATAGAAAGGAAATTAAAAAGGTCCTGCTAATATAATTTCTTATGGTTTTATTCATTACAGTGATCCAGAGGTTCCACTTTATCTTGGCCCAATCTGTGATCACACATATGTGCACACTAAAAAAAGTTCCTGACATCACAACCTCAGATCATAGCATGACCGGATGATAGCTCTATTTTAAATTTGGAGACAACTGCTGTCCTCCTTTTCAAGTCACAGAAGTGGTTAAACCCTTTGGGACACTGTGATGTTTTTCAGATGATTTCCTATATGCATATTAGTACCCAGGTCAGAGGAACATCCTGGACCCTTGAGGTATCCATGATACAGAAGAACCACTGAGATTCCGAAATGACGGGGAAAAAGACATAAAGGAAAGCTTTGAGCACAGCTATCTTGAGTAACCCTGAGCAGACTAGAAGAGAGAACCTTTTTAGATTTTGTGCTGATAGAAAGATGCCAGTGAAGATGAAATCTCCTGTCGTGTGACACCCTCAAACCCAGCAAATGGGACTTGGTGTTCCTTGTCAGAGAGCAGAGTTTCTATAATAGATACCAGGCTGCACTGCCAAATGCTTCTTCCTAATAGAACAATTTGCAAGATCCCAAATTTTGGGGAACTGTTGAGTTCAGAGAGAGTAGCAACACAGCTGAAAGTGTTATGTAAACAACATATGCTAGATGTCTGATGTGTGGAGCTGGTTTGTTCCACACAAAGTGCTGGAAACTGCGTAGAACATGGGAGCCCAATTTCCCATTTACCAGTGCAAAAGAGCACTAAAAAGCAGAAAAGTGAATTTCTATTGAACTTAAAGTAAGACTATTCTTTTTCTTATAATTATTTTTTCTATAGTTTTTAATAGTTTTTTTTCTCATTTTTTTTATTCTTTTCTGTTGGATGTTTGCATAAAGGAAACCAGTATGTGAGTTGTATTTGAATGAAAATGTCCAGTCGGAACATAAGCTTAATAATTAGGCTTGGAATCCTCTAAAATAGCTTTTGCCGTCAAAAACACAGCCATCTGGCCTAAGCCAGTTGTCTAGGTACCCACCATAGCTAGAAGAGGAGTATACCACAAGGGTAACTTGGCCCTTTTTAGAAGTACTTTTAAAATGTGCAAGACGGTTTGTCATCCAAAGGTGATTTTCTCTTTGTTACAGAGAAGACTTTGGATGACTTGTTTATTCCTACCATTTATATAACTTTGATACCCTATATATACACCTTATGCTTACCCTTTGCATAGTCAGAGTTAGCTGAGAGGAATTTTGTCCTAAAGTGTCTAAGAAGCCTGTATTTGAGGGGCTGTCTGGGCAGAACTGGTCTCAGAGCAGTGCTGGCCATGTTGCTTCTGGGTGAGTGGGTGTTTTACAGTCCAACCTTGCCAGGCCTTCTGCCGCTTGGGCAGGGTCCTTTGCTTTCATGGCACCCAACACTGAATTACTGCCACAGCACTGAAAATTCCCCTGCAAACTCTTATTTTTCTCAGTCTTGACTTGCATGTTCTCAACTGATTGCAGTTTCTGCTTTGTCTTCCGATTCATATTCAAGCACTGTCGTGTTTGCCGGTTTTCTTATGAATTGTGCTGCTGGTGCTCTGACAACTGAGTGCTGCCTTGGTGGTGGCATTACTGCAGGGCATTTGTGCTCTGCCTGCAATGACAGGGCCTGACATTCAAAGCTTGGCTTCATCCAGTTGCTTGAGGGGGGACGAGAGTGAATTCTTGCCTTCAAGCTGCCGCCTTGATGCCAAATCTTTTAAGGAAGCCTGCATCTAGGATGTGAGAGCTCCCCTTCTTCCTGCTCGTTAGGTGGTAGGATCTGCAACAGTGGTTTGACTTTTACAATGCCACAGGCAAGAGTTGCTGCTGCTTTTTACATTTTTACCTGGATCATTGGCATTCTGCCTCTCTGCTTTTCAGACTCGGATTAGGTATCATACTCAAGAGGAGGCTGTAAGACACAGAAGCATGCAGACTGCTTTTTAAATCAGCCCTGATTAGAGGTGAAAAATTAACTTCTCTTACACACAATATATATTTATGAAAGCATTGTCTCCCTGCAAACATTATCATTTTTACCAACTTATTATAAGCCAGTCAAAATGGATCATTCTTTGTGTGTGTATTGTTAAACATTCCTGCATTTTTAAAATTTCTGAATGTTTATTTTCTGTGGGTGGGTTTTTTTTTGGTTTGTTTGTGGGGGTTTTTTTGTGTTTTTTTTTTTTTTTTTTGACTTGAATTGATACAATTGATCTTAGTGCCTTGTTTCCAATACCTAGCACTTGTTCGGCAGAGGAGAGAGACAGAAATAGAATGTCAGATCCCTCCTTGGCTGGGAAGGCATTTGTTCCCTTGCAGTGCTGAAGAGGGTGACAGCTACTCAAACGGTGCTGCAAGCAGACATGTGAGGGAAAACCCAAGCCAGCTGTCATTGCAAAGACACTGTAGCAACCTTATGCACCAGAACAATATAAAGAACTAAAAAATGGTTCCAAAATTCATGCATTCCCTCCACCCAAGTAAAAATCCCATTTTTCAAAACCCCATGTAAGCATGTGCATCTAAACTAAATTAAAGGCACTCCCTTGTGTTGGGAATCTCAGATGGGAGCATCCTACAGTGGGAGTGAGTGGCAAATGGATTTTGGGGAGAATAACACTCCACCATCCCTGGAACTCTGTGACTAGCACTGGCTGTGGCAGCGCTTCAGACCCTGTCACTGGTGCTATTTGCAGGGTTTGGCAGTAGGACTCCACAGAGACTCAAGAAAATGTTGTGAGCTCCTCCAGCTGTTGCTACATATTATCAATGGCACCTTTGGGACTGGTGTCTTTCAAAACTTCTTATCCTCCTTCCAGCAGCTCAGGAATCTAGAACCCTTTTTGCATCATGTTGTCACAGCTGCGCTCTTCAACAATCCGTCTTCCATGCTATGGTACAACGCTTGGAAAAAGTTAAAGAGGGCACAGGTCAAAATGAAACCAAATAGTAAATGAAATGGGAATTTTGAAATAACTGCAAAAGGTGTCAGAGAGCCATGAGCCCAAGTTCTCAATCATAGGAGCACCTTTGGGTGCCCAGTGACAGGCTACTGAGGTTAGGGCAGAGTTTATTTGTGTTACAATGCTTGGAGGTCCCAGCTGGGAACCAGTGCACAACTGCTCAAGACAGCATCAGCACTCCCAGATTGATGCCCCCATCCCATGCACAAAGGAATAGGCTCTGCCCTGGTTTAATCCAGGTGAATATTTGTCAAAGAATTTCCCCTACTGTAATTTCATAAGGCTAAGTAAAGTATCTCTTTGAGCTCCCCACAGGCCAGGTCCTGGCAGAGGTATTATTGTTGTTCATGCCTACTGAACATCATCAGACAGCTTTCCTGATGGGACAAAATAGCTACTCTCAAAGCACTGCCCTACCTAAATTTGCTCAACTTGTGTCATGAAAGAAACTGAAGCACAATGGCCTATTTCAGCCTTTGTCAGTGAGGGAAAGTTGAATCATGGATAAAGCATACGAACAAGGAATTGCACAAAATCAAGATAATCCAATATTTGCTGAGTGGTGCTTGTGTGGCTTTTGTTGGGTAGTGTGTGTGCAAAAGGCTTGCAGCCCTGGCGAACTTTTGGAGTCGTCCTGTACTATCAGGAGGGCCACTGGTATCTTGCCTGAGAAGCAGAATTTCTGTGTTGTGTTTATCTTCTCTTTGTTTGATAAGCAAACATAGATATTTTAAACTCTGCTGTATCCATGTGGTTTCCTCATGGCTGTGGTCTTTCATACAGAGCAAAAGGTTCAACAGACTATTTGTTCCCACTGTCAGATAACAAGCAGGGGCTGGCTGTACACGAGGAGATGGGGCTGGGGTCAGCTTGAGCTGAAATTTTCACTTGTTAGGTCCCTGAGTTAAGACAAACCAAAATAATTTCTAGTTTCTTGGTTATAAAATGGGGAGAAGATGGATCTGTCCTTATAAGGCTTAGTGTTAAGTACTGCTAGAAACCATCCCGTCTTGGGAGCATTTTTTCACCCTTGGCACTAAATGATTTTTTTTTAGTTCCATTTCTTAAAGCAATTTCATGCTTTGATAAAATATGGTAATTTTTCTATGTTGTATGTAGTAGAGTAGCCACTCTTGAGTAGACCAAATATATTTTGTAGCTTCCTTGTCCTTGCTGCAATCCAAAACACCACAAGTAATTAGTCTGCAGTATGGATGAACTGATTAGCTTTTCAGTTTGGGGAACAGATATATTTTAAAATTAGAGCCTCTGGAGCCATATATCCCTCCGGAGTAAAAAGCTGACTAATAGTCACAACAGCACTATGTTACCATTTTTTTTCCTCTTTTTTTTTCTTTTTTTGTGTGTGTGTCTTTTATTTACTGTGCAATTTAACAGAGCCTTTTAAATTTACTGGATTTGATTTATCATGTGCTCTGTTCCATCTGGGGAAAATAGAACAGTGCAGAGCAGGGGTTCTTCATACAGTGAATATGCAGCAACACTTCCTGACGGAGGGGGTGCTGTGGCTTGGGGCAGGATGGCAGGAGAGGAATTAGTCATCAGAACCCACTGAGTGTTGATTCTGCACTCCCTGCTCTCTGTGTGCAGTGGCTGCTGAAACAGCTGGATATTGCAGAGCAGCACCAAGAGGAACAAGCAGCCTGTTTGAGGGAGACCCAGGCCAGCTCCTTGTTGGTCCTGCTCTGGATTGAGTGTAAGGGGGAATGAACTTCCCAACTGCGCTGTGCAGCTTGCGCGATGCCTCAGTACTTAAAGATCTTTGGACAAAAAGTACAATTAAGTCCTGACGTTATTCTGTAACTTAAAAATGGTTGAAACTCTGCTTAAACCCAAATTTAATTAACTTTGTTTTAAACAAAGATTATTGTAAAACCTTTATCCAGCTGAAGCTTTATCTGCCAAGTTTCACTGCGGGCTATGCATTTGCATAGCAGAGTTTTACACACTCCTGAAATTTGTGGTTTGCAATGGAAAACCTGGCAGACTTGGTTATATCAGCATTAACAGACATTCAGTTTAATTGGAAATACTGTCCCTTGCCAAAAATTACATCCTAAGAGCTTAATAGATTTTTTTTTTTTTTTTTTTGCTTCAGGTCCTTGTACTTAAGTAGTGAAGTTTGCACCTGAATTTATACCTGGGCCATACACGACTATGAATTCCACCTTCTCCATCTTCTACTCATGAGCTTGGGGTGAGAATGCAGCCCTCCAATTTAAGAGTACTTCTGCCCAATTTCCCAGCATGGTCATGTGTATGGTAGCAATGGCTAAGGACATTTTAGAACACCCCATTTCTCAGGTCAAGCAGTATGATGCCCTTTGAAAATCCCTATGTCAGGGAAGAAAGGCACAGGAGAGGTGGGAGGGATACTCAGGTTTCACAAAGTCCACAAACTGCAGCCAGACTCAAAAGAGCTTAAGTACAGGCTGACTGCAAAAGGAATTCAATATTCCATTCTCCAGAGTGAATGACGCTGATCAAAGAAGCTGTGTCTGAAAAGACAAACTCTCTCCTGTCCCCTTCATTTCCAGACTTGAAGGAAAAAGTATAAGAGATCACTATGCTGCAGGAACTGCCAACCCTCATTTCTGTGGGGAAAATACTTTTTTTTCCTGCCAACTTTCTTACCTTATATCAAAATAGTGTTTATTTTCATAAAGGGAAATGCTTAACTTTGCTTGCACTATAAAACTGGCTTCAAAAAGGGTAAGACAAAGAGTAGGAAAAAAACCACTAAGAGCTGCTAAGTGGCTCTAAATAGAGCTGCAAGTGCAATTTCTGGATAGATGGGGGAGAACATAGCACACAAGTACAAGTCTGTTCCTGCCTCTGAGCTTCCAACCATACCATGATACCTGTGCTTGTCCCCAGGCAGCTGCTGCTGCTGGTGTCAGAGTCTGGTGAGGCAGACCTCTGGTTTGACAGAGGACAGACATCATGTTGCCTTACCCTGGTAAATGGGGAAAAAGATGTTGTTCCTTGTTGCAAGGGAAGTCCAGGTGCACCATGTCACAGTCCTGCCCATGTCATCACTCCCCCTGAGGACTCATCCTGCACGCTCGGCTTTCAGGAGCTGGTAAAGCTGTTAGTGCTGAGCACCTTCCTGGGGAGCATCCCGCTTTTCCTGCAGAGCAGCTGCTGCCCAGGAATGCTCTTGGTGGCTGTGGTCACCTCTGTGGTGGCTTGAGGTGGATGTTTTCCAGCTCCTCATCCCTGCACAAGAGAGGAGAGTATAGGAAACTTTTCTGTGAAGGGAGAAAGATACAATCCTCCAGGCCTTCAGAAGGATTCTCAGAGAGATTTACATTCAAAATGCCAGTGCTGAAAATATAAAGTGTAAAACTGCATCAGATCAAATAGTTGTAATTATAGCAAGCATATGAGACAAAACCCATTGTCATTTTATCTCTCTACGGACTCCACACTTTTTTTTTGAGCCCTATTATTGGTGAAGCACAAAGTCTAAAATTATAATAATTAAAATCATTATAAAATCTTGGGGATTGTAATTTTTTTTTATATAGCTGGGAACAGCCTGTTCATTACCGAACGTAAGATTTGGCTTTAAATTCACATCAGTTTAAAAGATAGAGAGAGGGGGAGTGTGTTGATGTGAATGTAATGAGCATGCCTGAGGGCTGGGTCCCCTTTTACGTCTCTCAGGCATCAAGAAGAAGGGAACTCTGGTAAAGGACAGTCCTGAACAACAGGCTGGAAATGTGTCACTGCTTGACCTTCTGGGAACCTGCTGCTGACTTCTACTTTGTAAGCACCCACTGGATGGCTTCTGCAGCCCACGGCTGCCATATGGGAGTGGGCAATACATTATTTTCATTTTCTGGAAAGAGAGGCTGAGGATGAAAAATTGAGGAGAACCACTAGAGGCATCTGCAATTGAAGCACAGGAGCCCTTAACATCAAATGCACCTTCAGTGCATTACTTTACATTGTGTGTTTTATGCTGGTGCTGCATAGTCCCGTCTCATTCTCATGGCAGAAGGTGGGGTGTCTCCTGCTGGGGCAGCAGCCTCTGCCAAATGTGGTTGCAAATCTCAACGAGTTGACTCTGAGCTTTGTAGGTTGCCAGGGCTCAGCTGGGTAGCTCAAAGAGAGAACATATTGAATGCCTGATATTCAAAATACTTTTCATTTTCAGATTGGCACAACTTTTGGGATGAAATGGCCCCAAAATGTCAACCATGTCAGTTCTGTGTCAGAAACAAATGAAAACTGAGATGAGTGTTAGCTTTGGGCACCCATCCAAAGCTGTGGGAGAGAGGAGGAAATCTATACCATAGATTTCAAAGAGCCCATATGTCTCATCTAGGACTCGATGTCTGTCCTTTGCTGGATCAGGCCCACCTCTGTGAAGAAACGACTAGGTAGTGACAAGGGGATGGAGGGGAAGAGGAGGAGAAAGGAAAGGGAATCAGAGAAACATTGATAAATTCTATTTAGTGAATAACACAATACATGTAGCAGCACAATGGCCTTTTCTGCAGGCAGATTATCCCAGCCAGAGTCTTTGCTGTATTAAAAAGGGGGGGGAAATAGAGCACCAAAGAAAAGGAAAGGCGGGCTGTACAGCAGCAATCAATGCTGCCCTTTGTGCTGCCTGACATTTGAGGGACTTGTTATCAACGATTGCTGGCTGCTTTATCTAAATGTATCTCCCCAGCTGCCAGGCACAGCGCTGATAGGCAGCGGGACGTGCCGATGGCCCCAGCTGATACCGTGGCCGCCCAATTCACCCTCCAGTTTTGCTGTCAGGGGCAGTATGGCTTCTGTCACACTGCTGGCATGCTGCATCTACGCCCAAAGGGGGAGAAGGGACATTTCT